>CAHIKZ030001054.1:585000-597500 GCA_903632075.3 Acanthosepion pharaonis
TACGTGCTTTGTCTTGCTCGTTCTTCCTTTGCCTTCTATCAACCACAAGTGTTCTTCATCCACTATCACACACAAGCATTCGTACATATCATCACTGCTGAAAATAAAAGAAGAAAACCCTATACATTATGCAATACGAGTGGAAATATACACAGTAACCTTCACATTTAGACAATTATATTCATCTCCGGCTCTATTTGTTCAAATAGATTCGTAAAATAATTCCCAAAACATTGATAAATGCATCAGATATAAACATAAGTTTATATCTGAATAGATGTAGATATAAGAAATAAAACGGATTTGTTCACTTATCTTATGCCTGTCCATATTCTGAGTTTTGTGGAAATACTTCCATTCTCCATGAGAATTCATGGCAAAATTATATTTATTTTCAGTAACCATTTTCCTTAAAAAAGACTTTATTTTATGACGTAAACTTATTTCAATTTATCTTTCCTAAAACGAAGTCGGTATATTTCTTTTTAATAAATTCACCCTAAGCAAGGCGATAACGCCACTAATAGACAAGTGGATATTGGAAGTGAAAGAGAAGGAAAAGACTTTAGAAGCAACTGGGAACCTAATCCTAAACAGGAAACAAAAGATAAACTTCTACTACTGTTCAAAAGGCCGGAGAGGTGTGTGAACCGAACAAAAAAAATCCTAGGTGGAAATATATATGTGAATAAACTTTTTGCAAATGTGGAGAAGGATAAAGTTATATACGTTATAAGAGGTGCAGTATGTCTCTCAAGATTCATAATTGAATTCAAAAAAATCTGTTCAATAATCAGAAATGCGAATGAATACACCACAGACGATTTTCATTTGGTCAGGATTAAGTTGAAATGTAGCAATATCATCAATCTGAATTTCAGAGATGAAGACATCACTTCCTTAAGCAAGACTTTCAACGATCGGAATAATGAATGGTTAATTCTGACATTGTCAAAGTTGTTAATTTATTTTTGTTCTTCTAAAATCTTTTGTAAATTGGAGTAGTGAGTAATATTAGAATTTGGCATCATCATCTTTATCATCAATTACATGACCACGTGCTGTCAGCACTTGACCAGTTTCACACATATGTTTCAGCTATGTGACAACGTCTGAGTTTCTGAATGATCTTGCAGTCAATCCATTTTTCCCGTTTGTCGTCCTTTCTGTTGCCTAATGTGTTATAATAGCAATGGAAAGATTATGAGTTCTTATGACGTACTCATCATTTAAACTGTCTATTCTTGGTGCTGGATATAGGGTCTTCTAATGGCCTGTTTCTTGTCTGATAGTGTGTCGTACTACATCATTTTTGATGAGGTCTACGTAGCAGATAGTTTTGTTGTATCTCATGTCTAATGCTTCGGTTCTTCGCTGTTATTCTGCTGCTAATACCCAAGATTCACAGTCGTACAGAAAAAGCGAAATGACTAATTGGTCTTCTCCATTTTTGGCCAATCTAAAAGAATTTCTTATTTTGATACTAAAAGTATCGCCCGCTTTCTATGCCTTTGCTGGAATAACCAGCAAAACATTTGAAAATGTGTAAGAAACATAGTCGACTCATCCATGAGAACAATCGGCAACACTCCATTAGATCTCTCTCACATGTTTGGAATAAAATACGGTATCTACTAAGAAATTCTAGTCTTAGAACTTTCCAATAACGTCTCGTCTTTTCATATTGTCATGGTTCACTCCATTTCTCACTGTTATATTCACCATAAAATTATAATAAACATTTTCTTTTTCATAAATTTTTCGCCAGATTGAGTAAAATTACCTGTGAGCAGATATGCAACTTTAATTTTGTTCCTCGCGTGTTCACGCGTGTGTGTGTGAGAGAGAAAGAGCGGGGGGGTGGATATGTTTAAAATGCATAAACCCTAACTGTGAATTCTTATTACCTCCCTTTCATCGTATCGCACGAAACCATACAGATATTCACAATTCATATGTTGGTCACACTTAGGGATTTTAAATTTTCACTTCACTAAAAGCTTTTCTTTTCTTTACTGTTTTTTTTTTCGGTGAATGTTTTTCTCTGAAAAGAAGAATTGCAGGCTGTGAACCAAGTAGACACTTGGGCTCCCAGCTCCGATCAGAAGCCTCGAAATGAGGCAATGTATATATGTATGTATATACAGTTTTCTTTCGTTAAGGATAATTTTGAATTTTTTTTAAGTGATGAGAGGTTTTACGATAATTTTACTTAATAGCATATGATCATAATATTAATTAGAGATTCAGTTTGTGGAAGTTGCTTTGAGAACCTGATATTTATATCATCATGCAATTACATCTCCTTGTCTCACTCCTTTTCCAGTCATTATTTTATTTGTGTATTTCTAGTCAAATTATTGCAGTAGTGTTATCACTTATATTTTCAACGATTTTTACATAATTTCTGTTAATATCATGATATCGTATTGAATTTAAATCTTCCAAGTATTAGACTGAATTAAACGCTTTTTTTTATAATCAACAAACGGCAAAATAGTATGCAATATTCTGTTGTTTTTACAATCAGTTCTATGAATTATTGAATGAGCACTCCTAGTTGTGTGGTTAATTTTAATCGAGGATGCTTGCTAGGCTTTTAAGAATGGTTTATATTCGAGATTTGGGTGATAGTCAAGTTGTCAAGGTCTTTATTAAACATTATTCCTCGACAAGTTTTAAAACATCTTCCTTTCTTCCTATTCACTGGGTCCTGTCGTAATTATAATGTGAAATTATTATTCTGCATCTTTCAAAACGTCTGTTACTAAACCATCTTCTGATGCTTTGTCCGTGTTTTACATTATGAAGCGCAAACACTATTTTTTTCTCTGCCTCTGTAACATCAATAGATACTACCGAAGTTGCGTTTGATAATGCTTTTTTAAGTATAAATGATTTGCATAAGATTTTTCGATTATCCTTAAAATCTTGTCCCTACATTTCATGCATGAAACAGATATAAATTAACATTGCATGATCGCTATGTCCACAGTTTCTATATTAGGCAAATCTCTCGTCCGATTATCCACTATCCTCCCAGAAACTGTAACTAAGGGCCGTTCAACATTGTTGTATAAACAACATATTTGTTCTGCGGATGGTGGACAAGCACAACAAATGTGACTGAGCAGATATCTCCAACGGAGAATTAGCCACACTGTTAGATGAGTGCCCACGAAAACGTGTAGTAGCCATTATTATGTATGTTTGTATTCAATATATATATATAAACGTTACTCAAATATTGCGGC
The DNA here is from genome assembly GCA_903632075.3 of Acanthosepion pharaonis. Classification (NCBI taxonomy): domain Eukaryota; kingdom Metazoa; phylum Mollusca; class Cephalopoda; order Sepiida; family Sepiidae; genus Acanthosepion; species Acanthosepion pharaonis. Next base: position 588,255 of record CAHIKZ030001054.1, read on the forward strand.
CTTTTCGCAATTTAGTTTCATGTGGCACATGAAACTTTAAGTATCAGAAAGGCAGTAATATTTTACTATCGTTTTTTTTATATTTCTAATAAAAATTTATAGACAGAGTCAATATATTTTACATCGAGCACTGTTCTTATATCCTTAATTTATATATATATATATATATATATATATATATATATATATATATATATTATACAGGGTGCGATGGTTAAATTGCCGCCAATTTATATTTTTAATTTCGCGTTGTTTGTTTTTTGTCGACTGCACATTATAGTACGTTCAGTTGAGCACTGTCTGTGAGAAAAAAAACTAGCATAACGCAATTCATTCTGCAAGAAATTTGCAAACGGCATGCTTTACTGCTTGGCATTCGCACCGGGGGCTTCAGTATGAACATTGGGTATCAATCTGAGAAGAGTGCAGAGGATTAGGAAAGAGTTGGATGAGTGTAATGGTGATTACGAAAGTATGGCAGCTCGGAAATCTCACTCTGGTCGTTCTGATAATAAAAGAACTCCCGAATATCTTGGTAAGCCTCAGACTCAACACGGAGGCTTACATCAAGTGCGTTCAGGATGTAATGCTGCCCTGGGACAAAAGGATGGCTGCTGGAAGACCCTATGTCTGGCAACAGGACTCTGCATTATGCCACACTAACAGACGAACCCAGTCATAGCTTTCAAACAATTTTTGCAACCACCTCACCCGTTATATCTGGCAACCATACTCCCTATATGCAACGCTCTTGATTATTATGGGTGGGGTGCAGGTGAGTGAGAAACTAACAAAAGTCCTTGTAACACCAAAGATGAACTAAAGACAAGAATTATGGCAGAATTCATCAACTTAAACAAGGGGACTGACCAGAAGAATTACAGGAGATTCCGAAATTGTCTGGAGGCCATGGTTGAAGCCAATGGCGATTTTATTGAATAGATTTACTCTTTAGTATTTCAAGATATTTTGTGTAATTTTGGTAAATATATATGTTAAAATATATCTGTTAAAATGAGTCGTCAGTGTTATTTTCATTTTTGCATAATTTAGAAGACAATGTATCCATCGCACCCTGTATATACTGACCTTAACTAAATATCTTGACTTGATAATCAACATTCCGAAATCAGAACTTTTACTTGGGCTCGAACATTGACAAATAATACCGTTAAATTAACACAACTACTTTAGCCTCCGAGTATATATATATATATATATATATATATATATATATATATATATATACGTGTGCACTTATGCATGCATAAAATGAGATAAATTTTAGAACAAACACATATCTCTCTTCTTATTTATATATTTAGCTATGAAAACCTTGAACGACAGTCAAAGACAGACAAAAAAGATTGTTTATAGCTTGAAACAATGTAATTGTATGTCAATTCATCGATTGTTTTGAAACTCTGTCCGACAGTTATTGCAAAACGAGACAGATCAAGACTCCTGATGCTATTTTGACCTTTTTTTCTGCACTCCAGTCGTTGACAAATGGAGTGAATCTGGAGTTGCTTTCCGGTCTTTAAGTTGACTGAAAAATGGTCTAAAAACAGAATTTGGCAAATACTGCGGCCAATCATGCGCGGGTAGCTATGAACTCAGCAAAAATAGTCCAGAGCACAAAGATATGTAACAAAATTTTCATACTAATGTATTTCGATGTCTCTTATGATTTCATAAAAAAATGATTCTGTAACTATTCAAAACTATTCGGTTTATTTGTTGACGTATATACCTAATAGTCTGGGTCTCAGAATATCATATTGTACTGTGAAGTAGAAGCCCGGATATTGTCACTCGAAATGAACTTCCCAAAGACAGTCATAGCGTATTCGACGTTAACTGAATAAAATAAAATGTCTTTTTCGCCAGAAATATCACCGAATATATATTCAAAATGACTCTTTTTACAATAATGTTCACCTGGTAGAAGATCCAAGAGGCACTCGAGATAGAGGGCTACAAAGTAAGCGACACAATGTATAGGGATATGTGAAGATAACGGTGAATCCTAAACTTGAATAGGTTAAGATTTTCGGGGGGGGGTGTTTTTTGGGTTTTTTTATATATATATATATATATATATATAATGTTCACCTTATGCGGATATGTGCGGAATATTACGGTAAATTTGAACAGGTTAAGGTTGTAGTGATCGGGAAAGCAACCTCTTGGGAGTTGATTTCACAAGGCAGTGGTTCCTGCGAAAAAGTTGCTTGAGTGGAACTTTCAAGGGAATACAAAAAGAATTCTGCTGGTTCACTGCAATGTGCATATCATGGCAGGTCTGAGTCTCCTGGGCATGGCCTCTGATCGTGAGATTGGAGGTGTTGAGGAGCATGGAACCAGCTCTTAATTCCAACTATGAACTTCCTAACAAATTCAAAACTCTAGAAAAGTATAAAAATACATTTTTATAGTAAAAAATACCAGGAATACATTGTCAAAAATTAAAAAAAAAACAATTTGCTATGATTAGCCTCATTTCTTGTAAAGTAAAACAAATTTTCATTCCTCTTTTTTATTTTGTAAGATTATTTGGTAAAAAAATTGTAGCTAAGTAATTATAATTTAATCATGAAATACTGTCGTTCTCTTGAACTAATTATAAAGTTTTAATTTTCATATTTAAATTTAGGCATTAAATAACCTATACGGGTGGATATGCCAGTAAGGTGGAAAATAAATTCGTCACCTACGTGGAAACGCTTTTGGATTCTATCGAAAGTGGAAAGTGAAGACTGCGTAGCTCCTGTCTATATTTGGTAGCAGTACTCCATTTTCGGTCTGATCTGACCCTTGTAAAAGTAGAAAACAACAGGAGTGAAGTAGAAAAAAACGATCATTTCTCTAGCCTCTTTAACGATGGATCGTATGTACAAGTTTCACTTGGGGTCTGGATTAGTTTGTCCTAATAGGCGTTCAAGGTATGGGACCTACCTGATGAAATATTTATTCGTGACGATTAGTGCAAGTTCTGGGTTCGACAGGCGATAGTGGAAGGTCACTAGTTTGTGTGTTTTTTTTTTTGTTTTTTTTTTTTTTGAGGCATTGAAGGGGACCAGCCAATTTTTCCTCCACTAAGATATTAAAGCTAGGTTAGTGGGGAGATCAGCTGCCAAGCTCTGGTCAGCGAGGTTTTTGGAGGTGCACTCATATATGGTTGTATAATCAGCATAAATATTCACAAACGATCGGATCGGGGAAGCATTCTCTTAGGAATCGGTTCCAAAAAGCAGCAGTTTGTGTGAAGAACCTACTTGATTGGAAGTTATATCTCACTAATATAATACGAAGAGGATTAGTGTGATTCGCTACAATGTACGTGGTATGGCGGGTCCTAGACGTGAAGATTAGAGGTGATAGGTATATCAATAAAATTCACTTTCACCCTTTACTTATCGCCTTTTTTAATAAACAATTTCCTCACAAATGAAGAGAAAAACCGAGGTGCCAGATATGTGTTTGCGTAGAAGGATGCTGAGAATACTATTCACGGAGCATACGAGCAAAAAGCAAGTTTTGAGGAAAATTTAAATAAAAAGGACATTTGTAGTAAGAGTCGGAAAGAGTCGGTTGAGATTTTCGGGACACATAATGAGAAAAAGAGGCTTGAAGAATTTGACATTCGCAACACATATTTGACATTCGCAACACATATTTGACATTCGAAACACATATTGAAATTAAGAGAGGCTGATAGAAACAACGAGTAGCCTACCTAGCGAACTTGGCAGGATAGCAAGTGGGAAGGATAGTAACGAGACAAAACTACAAAGGATAGGAAGTTATGGAGCGCCGTGATCCCCAACGTCATGAAGAAACACTGCACATAAATTAAGAAAATTAATCAGTGAAATTAAAGCAACTTGTTTAACAAGCTTACCGTTTTGCAAATCTGTTTTAATTCCCAAAAGAAAGTTTTCTTGGAAAAATGTCAATAAAAATAAATGTGAAATAAAAAGAGAGTTGTTTATATTGGGAGTCAAGAAGATATGGATTTTACAGGAAACTTTATCTTGTCTCTACGTTCAACAGAATGGACTTAACAGTCTTAACTTAAGTAACAAAACTTAGTAAAAGAAATCGGTATCTGTTGTTGTATTATTGACAAATACCTTAAAGTTTCTCATCTGACCATATGATAAATTATTTTGTTTAAAACAAAACAGCGTAATGTTTGATTCAAAATCTAGACTAATATCTATTAATATCAAATATCAAAATATAAACTAATAATAATAATCTCCAATCACCAACAATTTAAGTGGAATTATAATAATCCCATAAATATAAACACGCACACATATATACATCTATATGATAAAATATAGTTTTAAGTTATGCTATATTTATGGGTTAAAGTGTTCAGTATCAGGGATAGAGCGTGAGTAAATATAAAAGTGGACATTGAAGTCAACACCCAGTGATGACAGTCAGTTTCATACTTATACGCAGTCATCAGACCCTACGTTTTTTTCGGCTTGACTACCAATATATACAGTTCAGTGATGCATTGTAGGTGATCTATTGTTTTAACAGTTGTTTTGGTCGGCGGCAATGGATATGTTTCAAATTATTCTAAAGGTTATTACGGATCCGAATACGTTTTTTTTAGCTATTTGTAGTTTTGTTTGTTAACTTTTTATTTATTATTTTTGTGTTGGTTGTTATTATTACGCTTACCTTTTTACTTCCAGATTGTCTCTACCTATCCTGATGATGAAGTCGAAAGATTGGAACATGTTTCTTACGAAATTAACTTCGGAAAATTTCTGAGAGGAATTTCCTCCTTGACTGAAAAGGATTATTCGTAATATGGAAAAATCGATCGGTAAAATCAGTCCAAAAAATGTCTGCTGTCTTTAATAATAATAATAATAATAATAACAGTAATAATAATAACAATTATATCAATTTTTACTTAAGCACGAATTGTTCATTTAAACATGTTTTATTAAAAAGTATAGTATGACACATCTTGAGATGAATAAGACATTCGGCGTTTCAGATTTATTTGGTCTAATTTAAAATATAACACATTAGATGTACCACTTATGGTTATAATCTTCACTGTTCTTACTTAAGTACTTATTGTTTATAAGGGTCATAAATTCACTACCTACGCACCGCTGATGACGACCCACACGAGTCGAAAACTTGGACACGTCAATTATATAGATTTTGGAAATTTCGTAAATCTACAGTAGCCAGTTTTGCGAAAGATCATCCACAATTTAGGAAAAATAATTGTGAGACTATTAAGTCTCACAATTATAAAATACAACGAGATAAAATGTGCATACTTTTTAGTAAAACATTTTAAGTATATTATTGACGCTCCCGTCGTTTTTACGCACGAGGGCCTAGCAATTCAACTCCTAGGGCTGAACAGTGTGACAACTGGCTATGGGATTCGATTATAGCAATGAAGGCTTATGCGGAACCAGCCACAATTTTCGGAATAACTAAATACAGATAACGGTTGAACGACCCTACTCAGGTTTTGAATTCAGAGCTGTCGTTCTCCTAGAGTGGTTGCCAACCAAGGCTAAAGTTTGCCCTACTATTTAATCCATATCTGTGAGAAAAGGATACGTACCTTTCCCAAGGGTATTTTCATTCAAGGGAATGCAACGAAGTCGACTGAAATTCGAACTCGGCTCTCCGATTTCTCATTTCGAGCCTCTCTCTCTCTCTCTCTCTCTCTCTCTCTCTCTCTCTCTCTCTCTCTCTCTCTAACTTCATACAACTATATGAGTTTATAAATACGTTCACGCGTACGCACATACAGATATGCATATATGGGAATGGCGAGCTATAGAAAAAGACAGATTAATAAAGAGTTTGGGGAGCGGGGAGGATTTGTTTTTATCTCAACTAGCCTATTTAAAATATCAGCGGTAAAGTAAAGATATTTTTAAAAGAGAGAGAGAGAGGGGGGAGGGGGAATTAATACGGCTTAATATCTACATATAGGGTAAAAAACAAGTAAAGGGAGTGTGAGGGAAAGAATTTCATTATCCACAGGTTTAAAGATAAGTAAATAAAATTTCACAATTAATCTCATTTATCCACATATGATATTAATCTGGAACGTATATGCATGTCTGTTTAAATATAGGCATACGTATTTTTGTATGTGTCAATGCGTTGTATCTAAGTATATAAGACATTTGAATTTGAAAAATTGATTCGCATTATAGATAAATCTCGCTTTATATCCGTTAAACATTTTAAAACATGCTTACTTTTTACTTATGATTTAAACAATATATATATATATGTGTGTGTGTGTGTGTGTGTGTGTTTATTTCTTTTTTAATAATATCAATTTCACTATTTTTTAAGCGGAATTAAATGTAATCGAGAAAAGAATTTCAACGGATAAATATCGGTAATCATTTTAAAATCTACTGGTCGATGTACCACCGCCGAGAACATGCTGAATTTCTTTTTATGTATGTACTAGGGTGCTGAAAAGTCATCAGCCCAGTTCACTTCCAAAATTCTGACTGAATGACCAAAAATTAGGATTTTATTTGGGAGGGCTTCTTCGTCGGGCAAAGAATCTTTTAGCAACAGTCATAAAATGTTCTTGGACGTTTTCTAATAAGAGATTGGAACATAATTACCTAATAGTTTTCAATGTATATATATATATATATACATTTATTTCAGTGATGATTTTACAGTATTATGAAATCTCTTCCAAATTCAGCGAGTGTTTTATTTGTTTCAACTAAGCGAATAACGGATACAATGAAAGGTACAAGATTGAAATTCAGAAAAACTATTTCGAAAATTATGCAAAACGACAAGGTGTACAGAAGTGACCAAAACGTTCATGCGAACTGTCAAGAAGGGACCAAGACGATCACGTGAAGTGGCAAGAAGTGAACGAGACGATCACGTGAACTGGCAAGAAATGAACGCGATGATCACGCGAACTGGCAAGAAATGACCGAGATGATCATATGAACTGTCACCCAAATATATTCGTTGTATTAGGAAACTGGCAGATGAAGATTTGAAAAATATCGGCTGTAAATGTTGCTAGTGAAATGGAGATATTGTGTGTCTTGAATTATTCTACGCTTACGTGGCCGATGACCATATAAGAAATGGCTACTGACATCAAGGCACAAAAAACTCGTATAAAGTTTTTTCTAGTAAAATAGGTATAATATTTCTACGTTTGGGGGCAGCGTATTGTAGTCATATGAGTAAACAAAAAAAAAAGATTTAGGTCGGATTGTATCCAACAATTTTGGCTTTGTCAATGTGAAACGTACATGAACGTTGTTTGGTACCAATCATTTAGCATGGTCGTGGAATCACGAATACTGATGTTTACTGCGATATGTTGTTAAGAAAACTTATCATTGCTCAAACGTTTTGGGAAGAAGAGCGTTTTTTTTTCATGACAATGATTCAAAATATTACATAAAAAGGAACAGAGTTTCTGCAGGAATAACAGGAAAAAGTACTCGATTGACCTAACATGTAGATGGATTGGCCAGTGTTTTAAAACGAATATTAGAAAACATTTTCCATTTCGATCTTGATTGTTATAAATCAAGATCGAAATGGAAAATATTTTCCACTGAATGTGCAAATCTAAAGTTAATGTCTCAAGACTAGAAAGAAGTAACAGAATATCAAAGCAGTCACACCGAATATTGATTTCAAATAAACTTTTGATACAGGAATGTAATCATTTTCGAACGGCAACATATTCATATTTTTATCAGTAGAGACTCAATGTTCGGTTATAAGCAAGACACGATAATAACCTCTTTTGATTGGGAAAGATTTCAAGAGGATTAATAAGATCCTTCTACGCTTGATTTAGAAGAAATTAAACTTTGAAAGAAAACCAGTTCTCTAGCAGAAGCTAATTTTACTTTGTCCATGTAGCTCTGTAGCAAAATGATTTCAGTTTAGTAAATACGTAAATATCTGTATTACTGATCAATTGTTCTATGTGAGTGTACACACACACACGCACACACACACACACACACACACACATATATATATATATATATATATATATATATATATATATATATATGTAAAGCTTACATTAATGAAAGATATTATGTATCTTTCTTAATATATATATATTAAATGCCTATGTTACTTAAAATTGAGCACTGTTTTTTTCTTACACTATAGAGTATTTATATGTATTTTTACATGATCGCTCTCTCGTATACCTACCTATATTTAACCATTCGGTTATATATATATATATATATATATATATATATATATACAAAACAAAGGAAAACTTTATTCATATTGTCTTTTTATAAATATATCTTATTTATATCTGGATTCTTGTGCATATATATATATATATATATATATATATATATATATATATATATATATATATATATATATATGTGTGTGTGTGTGTGTTCGTGCGTGCGCGCTCAGGCGTGCATAGAAAAGGTAATCAAGACGGAAAGTTGAATTGACGATCCTAGTTCAAGTTCCTGTCGATTCTGTTCCGTGCATTTCACTTTAAAGCCCTTGGAAAAGGCATGAAGTCATTTTCCTCCAGCTATGGGTTAAATAGCAGGGCAAACGTGGAAGCCAATCTAGGAGGAAAAAAAACTGAATTCAAACTGGGGTTGAGCTGTTTGGAAACTTAATGGTACACTGTGAACCATTTCTCTGTTATTTCTTCTTCTTCTTCCGACAAGCCTTCACTGTTATAACTAAATTCTACTTGGGTATAATCTGGTGGTTCAGTTCTAAACTGTTGGTCGCTCATAATGAACAGGACAGGAGAGTCCAGATAGACAGATAGACAGACAGATCGTACCTCTCCGACCTTCGAGTTTCAGATTGTCATATGTTTATCAAATATGTGTCCGAGCCTCGCAGTCATATCCTTATCTTTGGACAGGAAGTGGTAAAATACTAAGTGTGCATGGTTCTGGGTTTTTCGGCCCTCAAACAGCACCGACCTCTACACAAAATGGCAGAGTTGGAGTATTCTGGCTTCAATGACGTTGGTGTCCAGGACTTTAAACTGATCACCTGTCTATCACATCCTATCCTTATAGAGATAGTTAAATATCGCGAGATGATATAAACCACGACACTGTTGAAATCGACAAGAATACTGAATCTGATGTGAAGACGTATGATTTGTATTGGTATTCTGCCATTATCAATGTATATGGCTGGTTTAAAGACACGGTCATTATT
>CAHIKZ030001054.1:602500-642500 GCA_903632075.3 Acanthosepion pharaonis
CTGAATTGCCTATTATTGTGGTCTCGTGCTTAACAAAGCAAAGTTTGTTTTTGTTTTTTTCAAACTGTGCTTAATGAGTCTTGAAAATAAAAAGAGTATATTTTGTTGCTGAATTTCCACTCAAGGTAAAGGTATCGATTTGTAAAACAGGCATTCAACGAATAAAAGCCATGAAACTATATGATGACAATATAAAATGCCATAAGAATTCAGAAATGATCTTGTTTCAAGAAGTAACATTTTAATAAAGCTAAAGTTTGATTTGCCATCAAAGTTGTGGGCAAAGCAAATGAAGCAGATTAACTCAAATTTGTATCAATTTGTGGTCACCGTTATATTCATTGGTTTGAGCACGTTCTTTGGTGTGTTGAATCACACTTTGATTTAGATCCAGAACACTGAATCCGAATATCAAGCGAAGCATACAAATAGAAAAGGTATGCTTTTAGAGTGTGGTTCTGTATTTCGTTTTTCGAGTAGTCTGTTAATACAAAGGATACCAAAATATATTGCAAATAAAAGGTTGTTTCCAAGACTGAACAAAGTTGAGTTGTGCGAAAAAAAGTCAAGCGGACTTTCCAAAACGACAATCTTCTCTCACACACTGGGAAACGACAAGATCATTGGAACGACAATCTTTTTCCATGATATTTTGAGCTGAACAGTAGCCAGACTTTGACGCCGTAGGGAAAATGTGAGTATTATATTAACTGGTTGGGACAAAATTTGTGAACACTGACCATTTCTCGGAGATAAATAGAACACTGACACGGTACACTGTAATCAATTATGCGAGAACCTGCCCACAAAACACAACATACTTTTTTCTTTTTTTTTTTTTTTTTTTACAGTAAAGTTCACCCTGTACAAAACCCGGGGTCTAGTCGAGGTAGAGGATTACGATAAGCAGTAATTTATATGGATGGGTGTGGGAGATAACGGTTGACTCTTGACTTAAACAGGTTAAGATTGTAGTGATCGGGAAACAGGCTCTGGGAAGTCTATTCCACAGAGAAGCTGTTTTGAGTGGAACTGACATCTCGCCGACGGAATACGGATGGAATGTAGTTGGTTTCTACGATGTAAGTGGCATGGTGGGTCCTAGCCGTGAAATTTTGACCTGATGGAACCTTTCCATAGTAGTAGCGATAGAGCAGTGAGAATCTAACCAAATCCCGCCTGTGAGAGAGTTTGGAGTTTTGAAAATAATTTATTTCCCACAAGGATTCGGAAACGCTTTTGAATTCTATCGAGATAAGAAAGTGAGGTATGGGCAGCACCCACCCGGCCAAATATGTCAACAGTCCTCCATTTTCGGCCTGATCTGGCTCTTATGAAGGCATGTTAGGTACATGCTGGAACGGCACAGGGAGTCGATAATTTTACCTACATTTTTGGCGACGGATCGTATATAGGAATTTCTCTTGAGGTAGGGTGTGAGTTTGAGGCCCCATATCCTCTCGAGACACGGGACCTCCTATTAGTGCGGGGTCTGATCAACAGTGATGGAATATAACCAGTTTAGTTTTAGAGGCATTAAATGTAACCAGCCAGTTACCCCGCCCCCTAACTGGGAAGTTAGTGTTAGATCTGAAGAGAGGTCAGCTGCCAATCTATGATCGTCAGAAGTGCGCCATTATATCATCGTATCATCCGCATAGACATTTACAAATGATTGGAGTATATACTTAGGTAGATTATTTATGTAAATCAAAAGAAGGGTGGTCCGAGAAGTGTCCCTTGGGAGACGCCTGTGTTGACTACCAGGGTCTCCTCAGAAGACTTGCCATTAATGACTACCTTCAAGGATCTAACTGCGAGGAAGGATTTTATAATATAACTAGAGACCTTGTGCAGCAAACCTTTGTGCCACAACATGTCAAAGAACTTCGAGATATCTAATGCTATGGTCCTTGTGGTATGTGTATCAACAAGGGCCTCACTAATTCTCTGTGTAATGGTAGTTAGGACGTCAGCAGTGGGTCGGGATAATCGAAACTCATACTGCTTGTCGGGCTGTTCCTATTCAGGTACTCGACGAACTTCTATTTGATTAAGACATCAAAAAGCTTATTGATGATACTGAGGAGACAAATGGGTCTATACTGGGAGGAGGAGGCGCGTTTGCCCGCGTTCTTGAAAACCGCCATAGGCTTGCCAACTTCCACGTGCTTGGGAAAGATTTCAACTTCAAGAAGCGGTTGCTAGAATCGGCGATAATTCTGGGTTAATACTCTTAGGATGACCACTGGAATTTTATCCGGGTTGGTGGCTTTTTTTGGTGTCAAGGTTTCTGATAAATCTAGAGACTTCTCTTGCTGAAATGAGTATAATCTTGAGGTTGTGCTCAGTGAGATATGGTAAGTTGGGGAGTGGATGGTCTTTGTATTCTAACGTTGAGTTTGAGACAAAGATTGTCTGTCGAGGAGGATATGACCTCGTTTTGTTCGTTTTCAACTTGATTCCTTTCATGTTTGTTTAGGTTGGGTTGGTGGATGACAAGTAAGCACGCATAAATAACCTGGGTTGACTCACCCGGAGATACTGCCATAACAGTACCCAACATCATATCATCGAGAGGCCCCACCGGCAACTACTGCACAGGCCAGAAACCATTCACAAAATGGCTGTACACTAGACCCGATATTATACACCAGCTGATAGGATAGCCTCCCTCGAAGTTACTCGAAAGTTCGGATCCTTCACTAGCAAGCGGATAACGCACCCCCCAAAAAACTTTTACTACCAGCACCATTAATGAGGGCGCAAATAACCCAGAAGATATTCAGGCGGGACACTCCCAGTGTATGTGTCTCACCCACCTAGATATCAGGGCAAAAGAACTCCTTCGGCCAGAAATATTGTACCGGCCAGAGACCTATACTACCAAGGCAAGCTCGATCATATACCCTTACTCATATTTGAGTCAGTATCAGGAGCATAAATTAACATTAAACTAATGTGCATGTAAACAGTACAGACGCCCGTAAATTTATATATATATATATATATATATATATATATATATATATATATATATATATATATATTGACATCTGGAAAAAGTTCATGAAAATATGTTTCGAAAATAATATCCGATAATGTATTTCGCCTTAACGGCTTCATCATTATCGGATAATATTTTCATGAACGTTTTTCCAAATGTCAATAACTTATAACACTATCGGGATTACATACCCAAATTTGCATATATATATATATATATATATATATATATATATATATATATATATATATATATATATTGTATTAAGGCTTAAGACAGAAATTTTAAAGAAAATAACAAAAATTTACAGTAAAATGCAGAAATAGAAATGGTAACACGAGTCAGTTAAAACAATAAAAAAGTTAAACAAAAAGAGATTGTCGAAACAGGCGAAGCTTTCTTTGGGGGATTCTTGACCAAAAACTGTTGCCGTTATAGAATATCAATGGCGCTTTCGGAGGAAGGGGCTCTGGCCGAGAACAACGAACGTAGTCGCGTATTTCACCGATATTTGTTAGAAGAAAACAGTAATTGTATATTTAATTTAAAAGTTTTGTTTTATTTTTCATATATATGTCTATAATTGGTAACAGAAGCCATTGGTTTATACCAACGGCTCCCCATACTTAATACTTCTCGAATTCACTCTCGCATGGTCATGTGTGACGTCATGAGCTGCGGCGCGATTTTCACTTCCAGCGTCTTATATACACGTATTTATCGTTGCTTGGAAATCATCCATGTAAACAGAAATAAACTATCATCACTGTCTTGTCCGTATATTGCTTAATATATTGTACAGTAATTGTCACCTTTGATAATGGCTTATGTAAGCCGAAAGCTTAAAATATGTATTGTGATTTTCTTTCTTCGTTTAATGATAATGTTATTTAGCTTATCAGACGTTATGAAAAGAATTTACATAAAATAAATAGACAACACTTGTCTATATTATTTAATGAAACACACACACACACACACACATATATATATATATATATATATATATATATATATATGAAGAAATGTTTGATGCCACAGAACTTGTAAATAGTTTTGAACAAACAAAACTGTATTTTTTCCTTTAAGGTAACCTTTTTGGACAACACCTCCTTTCGTTAATATTCTATTTAGATTGCCAGCAATTCTTTTGGTGAGATGTTGGTCCAAAAGATTACCTTAAAGGAAAAATACATTTTTCTTTGTTCGATATATATATATATAGAGATAGATAGATAGATAGATAGATAGATAGATAGATAGATGACACAGAGATTTGTAAAGAATTAATGGATTTATTTTTTGTTGAAGCTTGAATAAGCATGGAATAATAATAATACAACACAAAATGTACGTAACAAAATGTATTGAAACAATGAAAAAAGGTACACAATATTTACAGGTAGTTTTGGTATATTCTTGGGAAGACTGTTCCTGCAGAATGGGTTGACTAAGTCGCAGTCGGGCAGAGTCTCTGGATTCGATCTCTTAATCTTCCCTCGTCTTCCGGTACCAACCCATATTTATATGGTCGGTACTCCACTTATGTAAATTAGGTGTATCATACACAACATTTTTAATCGGACATTCATATTACTTCAAACGATATTACAGGGGATATTACGTATTTACAGGTCAAAAGGTCGTTTCCCTACAAAGGCTGATAGAATTAAGACACATATTTTTATAAATTAAAATGTGGTTTCTATTTCAAATAGGAAGTGCCCACTATAACAACTCTGCAGGTTGTCCCAAAAATGTATACACACTTTAAAAGCTGATAACTCACTTAATTTTCATGTCTTGTAAGGTTTAACCCATATGAAATAATCATAGCAGCCAGGATAAATACTGAAGAATGGAAATTTATCCTAAAGTTTTACTGGAAGTTAGAAAACTCAGTTGAAATCCAAAATCAGTTCAGGTGGGAGTTTTCAAACAGATTTACCTACTATGCGTTCATTAGAATTTCAAAAATGGCTGCAACGCCAATCTGGATAAAATTAGTTGATTCTATATTGATAACAATTTTAGTTATGACATTAATAATGGTTGTATCAAGTAAAGCTAACAATAATCACGATGGTTACACATGTAGTTATGAGGAAAGAAGCGACGGTCGTGATATTTATTGTTGTGATGATAGTAAATTCTTTCATACCATCACTTCGTTCAAAATCAATCACGAACACACACACACACACACACACACACACACATATATATATATATATATATATATATATATAACATTTTTAACATACTATATAATTTGGATAAACATTACCAGGCGTCAACCCCGTGCCGGAAGAGACAAATATGGCGACTATTTGACCACGATACACGCCCAGTTCATGCTGAGTACATATTGCTATATCTCTGACTTTTGGCCGTAGGCTGATAACATGTAGATGACAAATATACAATATCTCAGCACCTACCATTCTAATGACGTCCCAACTTTTCTCAATGCCCTCTCTCTCTCATTCGCACACACACACACACACACACATATATATATATATATATATAAGTATATATAATATATGCGTGTGTGTGTGCGTGCGTGCGTAATCACTTTTCTCTATTTCCCCGGCCGCTTATCTTTTAGCCTTTCTAATTCTTTAAATTTTTCTTCTTCTTATTTTCTTTCCAGCCTATCTCTGACATTTTTTCTTTATCTGATACTTTTTGACACAAGCATGATAATAACAGGTGACGCTTTTTACCCCTTTCCCAAAGGTTTTTTGCTTCCTCTTCGCGCCAAAAATCCATAATATGTAAACACAAGCAAAACTTCATCTCTTCCAACCTTATATATCAACATACAAACTTTCAGCCTTTTATATATATATATATATATATATATATATATATATATATATATATATATATGCGTGTGTGTGTGTGTATATATATATATATATATATATATATATATATATATATATATATATATATATATATATATGCTCGTTCATAGGGTGTAGATTGGAAGCAGATCGTTGTGTTGTATATGAAACGATTCTTATCCGAGTGATGCCCCAGTAAGTGCGAGAGGGGAGGGAAATATCGTACAGATTTCATTACAATATGAACACGTTCCATTGCCATGTCGATGTGAGAGTGCCTGGAAGGGGTACAGCTCATGGTCGCTTGATTAGGTTGTCCCCGTGAAAAGCCCCGCCCGAAGCTAGGATGTTTTTACGATACGTTGCGACTAGTTAACACGACAACGATCGGCAGAATGGCTTACACATTTAAAAAAATGAAAAAATAAAAAAAAAGGATCTTACATACATAAAAAAAAGGGTAAATGAGGCAAAGAGTTGGGAATAGGTAAATACCAAAGAATAACAGATAATACAATCAATTATATATATTTGTATATATTTTGTGTGTATGTGTGTGTGCGTGCGTGCGTGTTCTAATGCAAAAGTATTTATATGATGGAAACAACAGTAAACGTTGTGGGGTGGGGGGTACAAGATCAGTTTTGTTTGTATAAAATATATAATTACCTTAGACGATATGTATGAATATGTTTTTTTCTTAATTCAAATGTAAGACAGCTAATATATGTATACGAAACAGATATGTATTAAGTCTGTAAGATGTGCTATCTATGAACTGCCTGTAGTTTAATGGTTAAAAGCCTGAAAAGTGTAAACTGTGAATCATGTTCAAACACCGGCTAAAAGAAGTTTTCCCAATAGTCAATTCTTTTCGCTCGTTACCAGACAAGTTTGTTACATTGTCTATGCGAAAATACCCCTGGAGAAAGGTACGAATCCATCTTCTCTCCCATCTGTAGGTTAAATAGTATGATATGCACCTGGAAGAACCATTGTTACTCTAACAAATATGTTAATGCAATATTCACTCGCAAAAAAGAAAAGAATAATTCTTACTATCTCAAAATTTTCTTCGGTTTTAAATAATCCACAAAGGGTTGATAAGTCGTAAAAACATAAATCTACCTCCCTTGCCAGCTATGAATGAAATAGCAGAACAGTGTGGGGTCTTTAGTCATGGTTAGCAAGCAGTCTAAAAACTAACAACTCTAATTAAAAAGCATGGAGTGAACCCCCCTTATTGGCTTCTTCCAGTCTGTCTCTAAATCTCTCAAAATGATCCACGTCTAGTTCCAAGTCGATTTAAGATCATATCACGTAGAAACAACGGTTCTTGTACGATCACCAAAGTTAAGCATCGTTTGGTCAGTACCTAAACGGGTGACCGCTTGGAAATAGCAAGTATTAAAAGTAAAGAAAATTTCGTTAGTAAAGAAACGAGAAATGATTTTCTATATCAACCTCCCTATATGCCTGTGAATGTTACACAATTTTCTTACCGATGGTGAAGAAACTCGAAGTCACATAAACGTAGCTCTAGAACATTTCGACATCATGTAATGGTTAACAAGCTTGTCTCGATAGATCAATTACGACTGAGTGATGAGTTCTATTCTGGGTGCCCCATACTTTTGGTCTTGTGCCACATCTAAGGCAAGGTTAGAAAATCACCATAAACGTGGCCCTATCTGTGGATGATTAGAATACCATGGACGGAAAATGTGAAAAATGAGGAAGCTTTATGGAAAACGGGAACTAACAAGACACTTATACTAAAAATCATAAAGAAACAGTTGAAATTTCTGGGAATACATGATGAAGAAATAAGGCTTGGAGAATTTATCATTCCCAGAACTTACTGAAGGCAGGAAGAGCAGAGAGCTTCATTAACTGGAAGTTCTGTAGAATATGGAACAACTTCTTAATTGCTGTTGTTGCCAGGTCCAGCCTGGATGGTAGCACCTGTTAAAGTCACAGCTATGGACAAAAAGTGAAACCTCAAACAAAAATAAAATACTATGAAAGTATAAAGATACATTGTAAAATTATCCGCAATGCCTATTTAATGTAAAACAACCAACAATACAATTTTAAAGAATTGCCAACAATACATTACATTGAAAAATGATCAGCAATACATTTTATCTGTAGTCGAAGGCATACAATTATGTTTAAAATATATTTAGTTCAAGCCATATAATTGTATTCAAAATATTTATATTTCGGCTTTATATAACCCATAGAGGTGTTGATATGCCACTAAACAAAATCAATCAATTAACATCAAAAAACACTAATCCATATAATATCCTACAATTTCAGAAATAAATTAAACTGCATCCCAAAATATAACTTCAACAAAACTACGATCACTGACTTTAGTAATTATGTTCACACAAACATGTATATTCAGAAAAGCTGAGTATGTATTCAATTGTGAAACAATTGAATTCATACTCAGAATAACATATCATATTTTCATTAATTCAAAGAAAATTAAATTTCGGCATTAAATGACCCATCAGGACATAATCTGCCGTTCAAACAAATCAAATCAATTGAATTCGCAGACTAAGTGACGTACTGGACACTGTTTAAAATAAAAATAAAAATGAGACGTCTGTTTCAAATAGGAGTATCCACTTTAATAATATTTATAAATATTTAAAATTATTTAACATTGAGAAATTTTACACAATGTTGCTAAAGCCCTTCGAATTTAAATTTCCTAAAAAACAACACAAGCTTATTTCGAATCATTTTGTTTGCATCTATGAATGAAGTTTTATACAAATTGATGAATTCTCTTTTAAGTTTTTCGTTTTGTGCTCGTTTTGTTTTATTTTGGAACAACTGTTTGATTTTTCATGTCTACTTGGAGATTCGATAAACAGTTCCCAACACAGTTTAATAGATTTAATTATATTTTTCTGGATACATTTAAGATGCTTCAATTTTCGACATTTTTATCAAAAGCATCTTACAAAAGAAAATAAAATAAAAGATAAAACGAAGAAAGTAGAAGAGACGAGAAAAGAAATCGTGAATATATGTCATCTCGGAGGCGGCAACATGTTCGAATTTTGAATGTCTTTGATTAAGTGTTTGCATCATTGTTGATTTGATTTGATTTTTTTTTTTTTTTTAATCGACACCTTTGAGGTCGGGGGGCAAATGGCGCGAAATCGGAAATACAGACATATATTCCAACGAGATTTGAACACGCATCCTCACCTCAGGAGCCTGTCTTTTATGGAAATTGTTATAAAGACTTGTTCATTAATTCTTAAATGATTAAATGGGACAAAATTCGTAATCATTCTGCCGACCAGATTTTCTCAGCTACTTTTCTTTTACAACCTAAGATAAGTAAAGTCATATTTTCAAGAAGGAAGGAGAGCTGATCGGGCGTGAATGAACGCAGCCACCATGACACGAAACTAAGTCGAAAACGTATAACAACATGGTGCTTAATGTACACGGTTTCGAAAAACGATTTAAAAAAATAATTTTATGAAATTTATTTTTTTTAAATAAAGCATCTTAAAAACCATAATTGTGGCTAATCGATATTCGATTACCAAACAATCGATATTTATTGACCTCTGAATATTACTTTGTTTGTTCCTCTAATATTGATTACATAAATTACATGTGCTTTCGAAAATGATCTTAAACCGTTTGATGAACAAGGCTGTTAAATGTTTATATTCTAAATTTTCTATATTCTCACAGATACCAGTCATCAGTGTTATCAGGATAATAGCTTTACGAACTTTTTATGGCAAATGTCGTAAATGTCAGTATATATATATATATATATATATATATATATATATATAAATGGACATATACACACAGATACATTCATAGATAGATAGATAGATAGATAGATAGATAGATAGATAGATAGATAGATTTGAGGAAGGCTAGTTTCCTTTTGGGGCAATGGTTTAATAATTCTTATTTTAAGTAGAAAAGTAAACAACGACCTGAAACTTTATGGATGGCTGAATGTTTCTTCATGTGTAATCATTTCGCCCCAAGCAAGGCTATAATGCCAGTCATACACAACTGGTTATTGAGTGAAAGAAAATGAGAAGATTTTAGTGAAGAGAAAGGACAACAAAAGACTGAATATGGCGATTGAATTTAATTTTTATTAGATTTTAGGTGACAGGGAAGCAAGGATTCGGAAGACAGTTTCGCGGGCGAGAAAATAACCTATTAGAATCGAACTTATTGTTACATCTATCGCTATTTAAACATTAACACTATGAGACCTAATTGCCAATCTAGTAGTACGCTTAAATTCATGAGGTCGTGGCACCAAGGAGGAAAGCTTATTAGAATAACTGACATGAAAATGTTGAGGGAACATCTTCTTCACTCTTCACTCTAGAATGCAAGATACACTAAAGATTAGTTCAATTAATATTTAATTTTCCGATTAATAAATGATGTGTTCACATGTTAATAAAAATTTATTTGTATATATAAATAAATATATTATTTTGCGACCGTATACACATATATACATACATACGTAGGTAGGTACATTCGTGATGAAAAAAGAAATAGAGTTTTTTTTTCAAATTAACATTGTCACAGCAGAAAGTACTATCACATAGATTGAGCATTATACAGTAAAAAATTCAGATCAAACTTTAATTAATAATTATGCGTCGAGCTATATATTTATTGATCCATTCTTGTGTATGCTAAATTTGTCTGAACATGTGTGTGCGTGTATATATATATGCGAATTTTAGAATGTTTTTTTTTTATTATTCCGACAGATTTTTGCCACTTTAAACGTTATTTTTAGTGAACATTCGTATTTGTGTAGACGCTCCGTTTATTTATTTATTTTCGCCTACCGGCCTGAATGTTCGAGAAATCTTATTAAAGAAAAATGTGCGCTCTACGGCAGAATTCGATACATTCTAATATAGAATACTTGTGTGTAAATATAAAGATTTATATGTCAACTGTAGGACGTTTCTGTGTGCGTGCAATATGTATATATATGTGTGTGTGTGTGTGAGAGAGAGAGAGAGTGTGTGTGTGTGTGTGTGTGTGTGTGTGTGTGTGTGTGTGTGTGTGTGAAAGAGAGAGATTTCATTTATTTATATTAATGTTTTCATATGGTAAGTGATGATTTAGGGGTTTTTTTTATATCCTTCATAGGCGACCATGCCTCTCCACAGATCCCTCTTGTCTGTGAATTACGATGTATTTTAGGAAAGATAGAGTGGTTTCCCGTTGTCTTTTCTGTGGTTTGGAATTCGGTTTCCCTTTTCTAAAACTGGTTGAAAACAAGGCTAGAAAACTTGGTCTATTTTGCTATTTACCCTTTAACTTAACGAGACGCATTCGTGCATTTCCTCAGGGTATTTTATGCGAAAGTGAACGCAAGAGACTAACCCGGAATTTGAACACTGTTAGTCTAATCTAATTTCTGAGTAACAGAAACACTAAATAAAGTTCCTCCACGATAAACATTTTAAACGTTAGGTGTCGACCTAACATTTAAAATGAATTTTTAGAATGAAAAATCTTTCTTGAAGCTTTTATTTTAGTTTAATTTCAAGTTAATAGATTAAATTTAATATTTCCAAAAAACAAAATAAGATACTGTATTTCAAAACTAGTTTTAATTGATTGGAAGAAATTGTTTTTTGAAATTTTGAACTTAGCAACATTTTTAGCAAAGTGTTATAAAATGTAAATCTCTCTATATATATATATATATATATATATATATATATATATATATATATATATATATATATATTAATCTTCAAAACATAAAATATACTTTTTCTGAAATGTTTTTTGAGGAATATTAGCTGATTTAATGTATAATAGATCTGATTTGAAACACCTACTATTTTTTTTAAAATTTAAAATATCTGAGAAATGCATTTTTCTATTCGATGGTAGCTTGTTTATTTATGTTGACAGGTTTTTACCATCTCCGTAACAGCTGTTGACGGATAGAACAACATTCGATAACACATCGAATGTTGTTCTACTGGGGATTTAAGCTTTTAAAAATAATTGAGGAATATAATGCGAACACCTTTTAAGTAGTCAGTAATCTTAAAAATTTAAAAAAAATATTCTCCGTAATCTAATGTTTTATTGTGTTTTAGAGAATTTTGGCTCTAATTTACTATAGGGGTCGCTTTAATTTTCTGATAGTGTCGAGTATGGGTGACCATATCTATAAAATTCGGCACGTTTTTAAAAATAGAAAAACAATTCAAAATTCTTTTAAAAATATTCAAGAATGTCAGATTGTAATAAGCTTTACGATATATAATTAGTAAATATAATTTTACTTATTAACAATCTTTTCTAAAAGTTACACCATTGAAACTGAATTTTAAAAGACATAAAATTATTATGAATTATTCTAATTAAATTTTTTTTAAAATGAAAGCAAATTTTGTAAAAATTCATTTTTCATCTAAAAGTTTTTTCTTAAGACAATATTATCCTTAATAATATATTATTCATAAAAGCAATTAAAAGTTTCTCTAATGTCTTAGTTTTACTGCGTTTTTAATTTTTCGTTTCAGACCAGATTTTCAGTAAGACGGGGTTCGATTTTACAAAAAACAAATTCGGTGACTGAAATTCTCCAAAGTATTTTGCTTTTAATTAATATAGTCACAAAAAATGATCAAGTTGAATTTCTTAAGTTTTCATGAAATTAAGTAAGGGGGGAAATCACATATAAAATAAATATCTTCCCCAAGATCTTCTAATAAGAAGAATTTCTCAAGTAATTTCATTCATTTGTGAATAAGTTCTGAAAATGTCATTAAAATCTGACAATCATTTGATTTTTGCAAGAATTTCCAAATTCATGTGTCTTTCATCACAAAAAAAAAAAGACGTTAAAAATTGCTATGCTAAAATATAGTACATCCACTGACGCAACAAAAATAAGATTTTTAATCAAAATTTGGAATCTTCTAGAAAGGAGTGAAAATTTTAATATAATATTCAAAAAGTATGTTGATCTTTTCTCTTAATAATAAAATTTTGACGATAAAACTGTTTTCATTATGTTTGTAGCATGTTTTCATCACGGTATGCGTTGTTTTTTTTTCGATTTTGTGGAGGTACCTACACTAAATGCGCATCTCTGAGTAAGTACAAAAACTGGAATCAACGACACGATTTCAAATTCTGATTTGTGTTCGATTTTTACTGTCCCTCCCCCGCACGAAATGCATGAATCAAATGAATTGAAACGATCAGACGAAAAATGATTCCTGGTTGTTATTAACAATCTGTTGCATGTCGTTTTAAGAGATGGTCAACGGAAGTCAATTAGTATTTTCCTCAAGAAATTCACCCAGGTCCATTGGTAAATTTAGCTCAATTTTACGTTCACATACGGATCGATCTATATACGTAGGGCGTACATGTATTTCAGTTGCTATGCTTGTTTTTTTTTAAAATTTTATTTTATTAAACAATGAAATTAATTTTGAAAAATAGCCTCGATCGAGAAGTCCTACTAAAGACATAGGATGTTTGTTATTAATTTCACAGTTTAAGAACGAAAAATACAGGGATAGCGACTCAAACACGTTTATTCACTAAAAATAACATTTATAGTAAGAAGAAATAATATCAGATTAAAACTACATTTAAAAATATGTCTATACAGATATACAACAAGCACAGTATATATAGACATGTATTCTAACGGACACATTTGTATGTGTGTATATATTTTTATGTGTGTGTGTGTATATATATATATATATATATATATATATATATATATATATATATATATATATATATATATATATATGTATGTATGTATGTATGTATGTATACATATACGTTTGAGAACTGTACAAAAGTAATTGTATGTATTCGTGTGAGTTAAATGTATATAAGAATTTTCGTCGATAATATCATGTGTGTTTGTGTATTTAAAGACCTTGTAAATTAAAACAATGAACGACAGGAAACAGTAAAAAAAAAACCTTTGACAGTTTTGCTTGAATTGTTTGTTGTATTTTATATATTTATTTGCCTTTACCAAATAATTTTCTATTTTTTTGTTTATTTTGTTGGGTGTAATCTTGTTTATTTTATATATGTCACACACACACACACATATATATATATATATATATATATATATATATATATATATATATATATATATATATATATATATATATATATATATATATATGTGTGAATAATTATTTCCCCATGCATGCACGGTGAAAAATTATGTGCAGGCACAAACATATACATATATGCTTATATAAATTTCAAAGAGTCGACATAAAAAGTTTTTCTTTTACGATTTCTTCTTAAGATAGCGGTACGGTGGAGTAATGGATTGAGGAATCGGGGTGTCGTGTTCGAATTGCAGTCGAATTTATTACATTCCCTTACGTGCTAATAACCTTGGGAAATGTATGAATCCATCTCTTCTTCCACTAGCTATGGGTAAATAGCAGGGCAAACTAGGCTCTATAGCCTTGAGTATAGGGGAATGACAACTCTCAATTGAAAATCTGCCGATGGTCGTTCGGGGACCTCCTGGTACACTGAGCACCAGTTCTCTATATTCGGCTCTTCCAAAAAATGTGATTGGTTCTGCACAAGCTTTCACCACTATAATCAGATATGTGCGGGTAGTCTGGCTGTTGGTTCTAAGAACTGAGCTGCTTCACCCTCATACGTCGAAATCATTTGACCAGTGAAGAACTTTGAAGGCTTGTGCAGAAGCAACTACACTTTTTGGAAGAGCCGAATACAGACAACTGGTGCACAGTATGCCACAAGGTCCCCGACTACCCGCCAGTTTGTCCTGCTATTTACTGCTGAGGAGGAGGAGAAGAGATGAATTCATACCTTTCCCAAGTAGGAAAATATCTATAATGTATATTGCGGCAGCAGACCTTCATTAATAAATGTTTAATTAAACATTACAAACGCGGAAATGTTTTAAAATGACAATTAACATTATCTTGTTTACGTGCAAGCGAAATTTCATTATATATAAATATTTTACCACAGGCACTTTCGAATATATATCAGGCTAATTTCAAGATCCGAACGCAAATAAAATCACATCTTTATTCGGGTCAACATCTGAGTTGCTACACCCACAAGTTTCTGGCTGTTGTGCACACCAGCTTTTTTTTTTCAAATTCATATTCGGCAACCTTCTCAGTATTTCGAACCAAACACCTTATTCAATCCAGAATTGTTCTCATTCCACTTTTCATGCTTCGGGGATATTTCATTAATACTCACCTGTCTTATAACTCTTTGTGTCACTTGTCCGTTTCTTCCACTAAACTAGGATTGTGAAATTTCAGCACTACCAGACCTTGAACTCACAACTTCAGAACGCAATTAACCGACAAGGACATATTTCCTTTAATCATTCTGCTAATCAAAATTCGGACAAAAAGATGTCCTCTTTCTTTTAATTTTTAATTATTAAAGGGAACATTAAGTCAGTATGATGATGTATAAGTACATTTATATGTCCATTACATAATGACATACTTACCTGGCGTTATGCTGGGGGTTTTGACAATTATTGATCGTTCTTGGCCTTTGGCTGAGATTCGATCAAGATAAGTCCTTTGACATTTCCAATTTTGACCAGTGGGAGTGGAAACTATGACCAGCTTACATAATGACTTGATTCGATGCTATGACCAATAAGTTTGACCAGCTTTCCTTTGGTGGAAACACTCGGGTTTCCCGTTAATCGACCTTCTGTCACATCTTGACCTTTGGGAGTGGTTACCTACATAATGACGAGATGGGACCAAGGCCTCTTATCGGAAGATTGGTGGTTTTGAGGTGCGTGGGACCAACTGTTAATTGCTGTTGTTCCTAGATCCACCCTGACCCAGGGTGATAGCACCTGTTATGGTCCCAGTTATGGGCAAATAGTGAGCCCCCCCCCAAAAAAAAAACTATGAAAGTATAAAAATACCAGCAATATTTTTTTATATAAAACAATTACCAATAGCTATTTATTGCAAAATTCCCAACAATAACTTTTTATCTGTAGTTGAAGCGATGAGATTGTGTTCAAAATATTTAGATTTCGGCATTAATTAACCCATATGCCGCTAAACAAAATCAACCAAATCACCATAATGACGAAAAATGCATTAATTCTATTCATAATAAATCATTTTCTACTATAATATCATTCAAAGTCAAAACATTTAATTTTATAATGAATATTAATTATACCGATCGAAGTTTATAGAGGAAAAGATTTGGATGGAAAACAGCTAACTACATGCAGGCCATGAATTTATTGTTCCTTTCTGCATACAACATACGTAAATTATATATATATATATATATATATATATATATATATATATATATATTAAAAACGACTGCCAAGGTACTGTGGTTAAGTTTTTATTTAACTTTTATTGTTCTTAGAATTTTCTTCTTTTCTGGATAACATTTATGTAGAAATTGTCCAGATTTTCTGTATGTCCGTGCGCTTACTTTTAGCCAATATCAAGGATGATTTTATTTTTTACTTCTAACCGAATATATGTATTGTTCTATGTGTGTATCTAGATTTATTGGAATGTCTTATTTTCCAAACACGGTCAGCACTTTGAGGCCATGTTCATTATTGATATCATTGAGTGTTAGCATTTTCTTTTTTTTATCAATAATGCTTCCATTATTTTTAGCCATTTTTTTACATGTGCCCTCATCCACATGTAAAAAATGTAAATACACATGGAGACCTACCAAACGACATCTGCAACATACTCAACGTTGATAATAATAATAATAATAATAATAATAATAATAATAATAATAATAACGTTGATAATACAAATACACTTGTTCGAAAAATTAAATAAAAAGCTTAATCGCAGTACCTTGTCTGTTGCCTTTAATGAAACATATATAAATGAGGGATTGCTGCCAAAATTCTCAATATATATATGTTTGTGTATGTGTGTGTATACACAAGGTGTCCATAAAGTTCATGTGCGATTTAAAATTCTTATAGCTTTGTAACTATATATGATTAAAACAATGTGTAAAAAGGATAAGAAACTTTGATATATCTAGTTTTTCTGGGTTTCAGAAAATTTATTAATTGTTTTACGTATTGTTTTTTTGTAGAATTTCTTTGAAATTCAAAATAGCTTTTTATTTTGCAGAATTGCTTATGACTCCATTTGGATTTCTTTTCATGGGTACAGGTGAAAAAATAATTTTTATTCAACTAAACTTCGATCTTTAAATGAATTGCAGGCAAGTATAATTGATGCGTTTGAACGTATTATGAATATCATTCTCAAAATATTTTCAGAGTACTACAGAATCGTATTACCACTTTGTATGCGTAATAATGGTGTATGCATAGATATATATATATATATATATATATATATATATATAAGAGAGAGAGAGAGGTGGATAGACAGAAATATATTGAGATAGGGATATATATATATATATATATATATATATATATATATATATATATAGGGATATATATATATATATATATATATATATATATATATATATATATATATATATATATATATATATATATATATATATATATATATATATATATATATATATATATATATATATATATATATATATATATATATATATATTCAGATAGAGAGATATAAAGAGACAGATAGAAATAGATATTTTTTAGATTCTGAATTTTATTCCTCTGTCGTTTTTTTCCCTCCCTACCACATCTTTCTTGAATTGCAAACCTATGTACTGCATATTGCTGTGGGCATCGTTCCTTTCCTGCGACCGATTTACATGTATGTCTTCCCCTGATTAATACATGCCTAAAATGAATGATTTTTCAGCGACTCTTGAGTTTCATTTTATTTTTTCCCGAGGTGAAAATGTTTGTGCCACCCAGTCACGCTCTTTCCAGCAAAACATACACTGAGTATTACATTTAGCCGGCATGATATTAATTTGCAAGCAAAAGTTACCTCCCTTTAATAATCTCCACCTTTTCTCAGCTGATTTATTTTGTAATTAATTTTTGATCGAGGGGACGTTGATAAGTAATGCAAATATCATTGTTTTACTTCAGATTTATTTTTAATGCCTGTTCGCTTTCTAAACTGTATAAACAAACGCTGAATATTGACGCACATTGAAACAACTAAGACGTTGTCTAAAAAATAATTATATTTGCAGACTTATTCGCCTTACATGATTAAAAACGAATAAATAAATGAGTTCTCTCTTCTATGTTTCTTTATTTCTTCCTCTCTCATTATATCTTCATGTTTTATCTCTCCAAGCATATATATATATATATATATATATATATATATATATATATATATATATATATATGGTGTATTTAGATAGCATTTTTCGTCTATAGAAGCTTGATTAAAGACCAAAGAAAGTTCTTTGTTAAGGATTTTTAAAACTTATTTTTCTATATTTAGGACCACTCTCCTGTTTTCCGATACATATTTAATTATACGTTATCCTATATCTGGGCACTTTCGACTTATGCTAGGCCACAAAAATCATCTAACCTGCCAAGTATAAACATGAATACAATATGGGAACCCGTAATACAAAGAGCTAAAGAAAAACAACAAAAATTGCAATATGGTAACTAAGACATTAAGTTTATAAGTTCCAAAAATTCACTTACTGATGCCCCCAAAAACACACAATCCAGTAAGTAACCCCAAAAGTGACTCGATCCAAAGAGTTGTGAGTTCAATACTTGCCCACAGCAGAGAGAACAAAAACTTAGAGAGTTGAATTACTAAAAGGGAATTAACTGAAAAAAAGTTATGGCCGTGGACTAAATAAAGGATTCGGCCCGATATTCGGAGCGTACAAAGGCCTAAATGTCGGGAATATGATAACAGTCCAAACGATGTAATGAGTGTAAATAGTTATAATACTACATCTCAGAAATATAGACAGTCCTTATTTTTCTTGTTGTTTTCGCAACGTTTCAGCCGTTTTGCCTTCTTCAGGTTTCAATCGATTCCTTTAGGCAATTTCAGACTGAACCCTTTATTTAATTTAAGAAGGTAGATCGCTCCGCTGCCCAAGTTTAGTGAAATCTTGTCTTGCACTTACTTAGTTCTGTTCAGTTATTACCCGCTTTGTTTCCACCAAATCTAAGCCCAGGGATTGAACTCACAATAACTGTCACCAAATTCACGAACCAACGCTTTCCTCCACTAAGCTATTGTCCCACGAATTGAAGTAGACGAGGTCACAACGACACGACTGTTGTGATAATAACAACAAAGATCAGGACATTCGTCCGAAGGTAAATAATGTAAATAATGATTATTCCTCATACCAGAAATTCAGACAAAACATATACTGTGAATTTCAGTTTTTATTATTATTATTTTTATTTTCTTTGATTTCTGGCGTTTACACATTTCTTTCCGGGTCCCGCCCAGTGACCTAAGGTTAGAAATGGCGTCATGACACTTTCCACTGACAAAAAAAAATTAAATTACATAGATAAAGCCCTTCGTAAGGTGTGGGCTGTACTTGTCAGAACAATTTTTTGTATCTCCTTGAGGCATGGACTTCCAGGAATCCCTTCAATTAGTCTACTGCAATCTTTTCCAACCAGTCCTAGGGCTCCAACGACAACAGGGATTGTTGATGTTTCCATATGCCACATTTTCGAGATTTCTTTTTCAAGGTCCTTGTACTTTGACAACTTTTTGAATATCTTCAAAGATACATTGCAGCCAGCAGGGACTGCCATATCAATAAGGAGGCACCGTTTTTGTTTGTGGTCTTTAATAACAATATCTGGCCGGTTGACCTTGATTGTTTTGTCAGTGTGTATTGTGTAATCCCATAGAATTGTAACAGGCCCTATCTCCGTAACCGGGTCTGGGTGGTGTTCATACCAGTTTCTTTCAGTTTCCTTCCCGTAGAAGTTGCAAATTTTCCAGTGCAGATATTGGCCCACTCTGTCATGTCGGGTTTTATATTCAGTGGGTGCCAACACCGTACAACCTGATACAAGATGATCAATCGTTTCTGGATATTTATCACAGAATCTGCATTTTGGGCTGACACAATATTTTAGTACATGTGCTTGATAATTCCTAGTTAGCAAGCATTGGTCCTGCGCAGCAAGGATAAAACCTTCAGTTTCCGCTTTCAACCCTGCACTACGTAGCCACTGATGGGTACGGGTTTTGTCTACGTCAGTTTGTTTGGTACGGGCAGAGTATTGGCCATGAAGCGGTTTATCTTGCCATCGCTTGTGTAACTGGTCGGTTGCATTCGTCTTTGCTGTCTTTTTTAGGTATTTTGCAGTTTCAGTCGGTGTATTGTGCTGTAGTTGCATCTCTACGCCCATTTGAAACTCCATTTTGAATTTGTTGACTTCTTTCATTACGAAGTAAAGACGCTTACTACTTTCCTGTTCCTTGACGCATGCCATCATCCAGTAGTTTTCAAATACCTTTGGAGGCCAATTGTTGTAGTTTTGTAGGACAATTCTAGTTGAACTAATCCTCTGCCTCCTTCGGATCTGAGCACATACAGACGATCGACATCAGCTTTGGGATGATGCATGCGATAGCAAGTGAGAAGCTTTCTCGTTTTGGCGTCCATTCGCTTAATTTCAGCTATGGTCCAGTTAAGGACATTAAAGCTGTATTGCACCACAGGGACAGCCAATGTGTTTATGGCTGATATCCTGTTTTTTGAGTTTAGCTCAGTATTTAGTACCAGCCGTACACGCCTGTAGTACTCTTTTCTTATTTTTTTCCTTCATTTGGGGGTGTTGTATGCCATCTCCTTCGCTAATTCCTAGGTACTTATAAGCTTCACCATGCTCCAGTTCCCTAATCTTTGTGACAAAATCTAAATCTATTAAGGGTGTTTCTGTAATTCTACCTTTCTTGAAAGTTACTTTTGCACATTTATCTAATCCGAAGTCCATACCTATGTCGTCACTGAAGTATTTTACAATATTGTGGAGGCCTTTCAACTCATTGTCGTCTTTGGCAAAGAGTTTGAGATCATCCATGTAGAGTAGGTGATTGAATATTTTCTTATTTATTTTGTAACCATTATTATTATTTAATATTATTATTAAAAGTATTTCCAATAATTTATTTGGTAGTATGAAATTTTATTATGGGTTGTTCATAATATTGCAAATAAATATCTTCTAGCGATACACGTGAAAATTTCATGGTTTTCTTATTTATAAAGAGTGTTCCAATAACTTGGACCGATTTTAAATATAAATTAAGTTTTTAAGCGTTTAATGATTTTTTTTCTTTTTCTTTCAGAATAGGCGTTCATACATATATATATATAAATAGATAAATTCACATATAAATGTTCATCTGCGTACATATCAATAAGTATAATATCCATGTATACATACATTCATTTCAAAAACAAAATTAATATTTTCCCTTTTTAAATAGATGTTTCTAAACATACTTCGTTAAATTGAGGTGTTTTTTATGTCTGCATTTACAAATCAACTCGTTATGCTTGTTGAGCAGTATGTCCGGATCCTTATGCTTTATTATTAAGATTTTTTCTTTAATGCACAAATTGCATCGGTCTCTGAAGTTTATCGGAGTCCTAGCTCTCGAGATGATTCTCCATTTTACTTGTGGGGTTAATTTGTTTTCCAACAACTCCCAATAATGCTTACAAGGTGCAGTTTGATGTTTCTTTGATTTATTTGTGAAGGATTGGCGATGGTTATAAAACCGTTGCTTCCAATTTCCCGCTGATATCCCTATGTAGATCTTCTTCTGTTTGATATCTTCCTTGGGGAAAATTGTAGCCTCGTATATCACGTTTTCGGACAAACATATTCCCTCTACTGGACAAAGAGATCCTTCCCTGCAGTTACAGGTAGATTTGGTCTTTTGGCTCGTATTAGGATCTTTTTGTAGTTGATTATAAAATTCATTTAAAATATTGCTATTGTGGGAGCTAATAATTTTTTCTATGTTGTTCATGCAGGAATAGCTAATTTTTAAATTCATTTTATTGAACATCTTTTTTAATAGTTTATCTTTTTTAAAATGTTTATCTATAAGTTTAAGAAAGTACTTTCCTATATTAATGTTCGAAAGCTTACAGAAAGGTGGGTTGAACCATATAATTTCCTTTTTCTATTTTTAGATTTAGAAGATATGTTGTTAATAGATTTATCTATATAAGTGAGTGTTTGTTTAAATCTGCTTTTTAATAGGGCTTGATTGTATTTTGATTTATTTTGATAAAAGATATTTTCATTAGAGGATAGTTTATTTATTCTAGTATTTACAGTGTTAGGGATCTGTTTTAAAATTGCCATAGGGTGGTTTGAGTCGATATTAATGTATATGAGCGATTGGTTCTCCTTTTGGAAGAGTTTATAAGTGTTATTTTCGAGATCATATGTTATATCTAGAAAATTTGCTATTTTCAGGTTAGATGATATTTCTATTTTAAATCCTATATATTTGAATGCCTTAATTATTTTCTTCTGGAGTTGGGATGTTAGAGGTCAATTAGAGTTAGGTATAATAATGAGACCATCATCCCTGTAAAGCCCTACATTTTGCGGGTTAAGGAATCTGCTCAGAATATCTAAAATATATATCCCAATTAGGTCCGCTATTTGAGCAGAATCAAATGCTCCCATTGGGACATCGAAATTGTCTTTGTTTTTTTTTTTAAAACCAACTAGTGTCATTAAGTCTTAGTACAGATTGTCTGGAATCCATTATGATTTTTATTTCCTGGTCAATAATCTTAGTATAGTTTTTAGCAAAATTTAAGCTATTTTCCAATAACTCTTTAGAAATGGAGGGGTAAAAATCGATAATGTCTAATTGGATAAAAGTGGCTTTATTTTTAGATTTTAGATTTTGGAACCAGTTAATGGTGTCAGATGAATCTTTCCAAAGTTTTAAGGGATAATTTTCTAATACAGATGTGTTTATTCTTTTTAGAATGCTTCTGGAAATTATTCCTAACTCTGATTTGGAGGGATTTATTAGTCTGGAATGTATATTATTTTGAAAGTTAGGTTTATGGTCTTTAAAAAGTAGGTAGGCATCTTTCAAGTGAGTAGTACCCATTCTATCAGCAATATTATGTTTAAATGCGAATTTAGCGGTTTCTCTGTGTATGGAGGAAAGGTGTTTGGAGTTATTATCTTTTTTTATAAGAGTTAGATACCTTGTTCAGAATCAGATGATTGTATTCCGATGAATTAATTTTCTAAATGTTCTTGGATTTATCAGCTCTGATCCATAGTTGTTTAGATTTTTTGATGTTTGTGATGTCCTTTTAAAGATTGGATTGGAATGAGTTGTATTTTTTTCTAAAAGATATTATGTTGATTAGATTAATTAAGTCCTTTTCAAAAGGTTCCAATAATTTATTGCAGGGAGGTGTGTTTTGGAATTTTAAGTGAAAATTGTTATTAAGATTTGTAGGTTTATTTTGGGGATTAAAATGTAAGTAAATTTTCCATCTCATCCTTTTGATGAGGTCAATAATTTTTTTCCGTCAACGATATGGTGAAAGATTCGACAGAGAGGTAAGGAATGTTTTTGAGTG
Organism: Acanthosepion pharaonis; assembly: GCA_903632075.3. Taxonomy (NCBI): domain Eukaryota; kingdom Metazoa; phylum Mollusca; class Cephalopoda; order Sepiida; family Sepiidae; genus Acanthosepion; species Acanthosepion pharaonis. The sequence goes on from CAHIKZ030001054.1 coordinate 626,009, forward strand.
AGTAATCCGGTGTAAATTTTTCCATTTTATGTTGGAAGTGAGGGTCCTTACGGTAATCCGATGGGGGGGGTAATCCAATAGGAGCTCAACTTATTTTATAAGGAGCTAATAGTTAAGTTACGAAGAACTTGGTAAACCGAATAAGTTGAAGACAAACTAGCCACAAATTACACAAATTTCAATATAACCTAGTCTACATGGCAACACAGCAAAAGGATTCTTTAAACTTAACTAAAAAACTAAGTCACAACATATTACATTGCATCTAAACACGATTCTGTTGATAACTTTTCTTTATCTCACGTGATCATGTACAATGTCATAGAACCGCATTACGAATTTACGATCTGCGTCGGCTATTCCGTAACCGTTATCGTTGCATAGCAAACTTCTATTTAAACAGAACAATATGTCACCGTTGACGGTGTACATCTCTGTTGTAATGTCCTCATAAATTACTCTGATGATGGCTCATAGGAACCGAACGTTTAGATCGACGACTAATATAATAAAGAAATGTTCAAATGTTAGATATTTTTTGTCTTTATTTTCTGTTAAAACTAAAGCCATTATACAACGCTTCACAAGGCTCATGATAAAACATAATAGACATTCGTTGTCTGTTATATTTAACAATATTTGTCTGAATATATATATATATATATATATATATATATATATATATATATTTCTGGTCATTTTGCTAAACTCTTGGGAACAGTTTCCACTGGGGATACTGTTCATTTCATTGAAATTATTATTATTATTATTCCAATCTATTTATTTCCTTCCTCAACTATACTCTGCGCATTTACAAGTATAGATTTGAATTTATTTCATAAATAACTGTAATAAATAGATCACTTGAGGAAAACCTGTTTTCCTAAAAACATCTTTTGAGAGAAAAATTTTATAAATTTCCACCAAAGAATTACTGGCTGCTCGGTAAATGAATGCTGATTTTTCTTTTATAAGGAAATGGTTAATATTATTACTATCACAATATCTCTTCATTTGAACATATTTTTTAGCTAAATCTCTGTTTCAGTATTTTGATAGAATGCAATAAAATTTACTTTATCGTAGGATATGTTTGCTTAATATAGAAAAACCAAGATTTTGTTGAATAAAAAAACTTCATATTGAATTTCTTGAGTATTTTACTGATGATCCAATACCTGATTATGAATGTGTTCGAAAAAGTTTCAATATTGATAAAGTTCTAAGTGAACCAAATTAAATATAGATGTCCCAAATAAATTGACATCATTTTGTAATCAAATAACATAGGAAATTCTCGCTCAAATGATCTCAAGTTTGAACAAAATGTATAAAACCTAAGATGACTTTTCCCGATGAGAATCTGCCAGGAATTTGGATCGGGCGTGCCAATGATAATGACAATGTACTGTTGAAATGGATCTCTGTTACCTCAAATCACTTCTTCATCAAAACGTCTGAAAATGTTGATTCACGATATAAATATTACATTTATTAAAAAAAAAAAACTTTTTCTTCTTTATTCTTCCATATTTTACATATTCACTAGTCCGGAATTTTTTAATTATCCGAAGAAATTTTTCCAAGCCCTGTCCTAATCAAGGAATCAAACCTTGGCATTTATAAAGTTTATATAGTTGGTTCTTAAGGCGTTGTTATTCAGCGACTGCTTCCTTATTGAGTTTTCCTCTACATAAGCGGGGTTATCTGCTATTACTGCGATTTGTCTGCTAAAGTGTTCATATAATTGTTTCTCTTCCCATTTATGGGGTTCTATTTTTCCCTGTCTTTCTGTTCATACCTCTATACATTCTTGTTTTTAGTTGCCATAAGTAATCTTATTAGTGTCCCTTGATTACTCTCGCTCTTTTCTTGCTTCTTTTCTTTTTCTTTAATACCTGTTGATGTCGTCCTTGGCATGTAGAACCTTACGAACTGTCATCAGTTTCCTTGTTTTGTTGCTTACGATTCCAAGTCCTATTCTTGTCCAGTTTATGTAAAGTTCGGGGTACATCATAATGGTACCTGTCCAAGTATTTCCTTCTATTTGCTCTTTAATAATTTCTTGTTGTAATGTATTATTTGCTGAGTTTTCCTTCATCTCGTTCTGCTTGATAATATGTACATTCAAAATAGCTAAGTATTCAGACCAGGACAAGGTAAAAGAGGATAACCAATTGGCACGTGCCTACGACTTTTGAAATTTTGATATGTCTACTCCCACTGGTACAAGAAAAGAGGTAACCTTCGGTAAGCAAGTAAAGAGAATCAAGGAGAATTCTTCGGCTCAAAGTATTAATATTTTACAGATAATTCACATAAGCTTTAACCTAATAACTCGAATCCTGTTCTTAAATAGCTTCATCACTTGTAGACACTCATATGAATGTCAGGCATAGCGCCCAACTCGTTAAGAAATGTCTGAACTATTAATTATATACAACCTTTTTTCTCATATCAAGGATTACAAATGAATTCAAGCAAATGAACTCGGTATGTCTTAGAGAAAACAGCCCTTCATCAGACTGTTGCTACAGAAGCGCAATGAACTTTATCAAATAAGAAACCCCACATCATTTGAAAACTTTCAACAGCAGCAACAACTAAAAGACATTATATGTAATTAAAAGGGAGAATCAATCCTTCTCTATGTTTTTCTTTTTTTTTCTTTTTTTTAACTAATGAAATTTTCCTGTTTCATAATTCTTCCTTTAGCTTTTGGAATGTATCTTTCTCTATTCGAATTTCTACGTCATATTAAGTCTATTAAAATATTTGTACTTGCTTGATTTTGACATTTCCAATGCCTCGACCGAATCTGGTTCTGATCCTCTTGTTACGACTATACATTCTGTTTTCGTATTTGATATTGTTATTTCCATATTTAAAATAAACAGACTTATAGTCTTGCGACTACAAATCTCAGCCTATTTTCTGTGATGCCAAAGTTTCTTACAGATAGTATAAAATTCTATATTTATTTTATATTTTGACTTAAAATACTTTTACAAATATTGAATCTTTTGAGTAATTATAATCATGTTACATCAACGCTGTCGTAGGTCGACCGCATTCGAGATTATATCGTAACTGTGAACCGCCTGTGGTCTTGTTGATGGCAACATAGTATGTGCTACACGGGGACTACATACGTTTAGAACCCCACAGAAGAGGACAATTTGCATTATTATTTAACCAAAGACGAGCGGAGAAGAGCGAAATTCATTAAGGGTATTTGAGTGATAGTGAATGTAAACAACCTGACTGGAATTCGAACCCAGCTCACAAATTTACTCGTTCTGAGCAACTAACAAATACACCAGGATTACGGCCATATCGCGTTGACACCCCGATTCTCAAACGATCGCCGAAGTTAAGCAACGTTGAGTCTTGTTAGTACTTAGATGGGTATTTGGTATTTCCAAGCAATCAACCAGGCGCGGGTAGTGTAAGGAATAACGGTTAGGAATTGGAAATCGGAGAGCCGAGTTCCAATTCCAGTCGAGTTCGTTATATTTCCTTATTCACTCTTGGGAAAAATATAACTACACCTCGTCTCTCCAGCTCTTGGTTAATTAGTATGACATGTCAGCAAAAACAATCTTACGATCTAAAATACTTCCTGGCTTTAAATCACAGGGAAATAGTTGATTTTACGTGTTACATTCTTTAACATGAGATTCTGGTCTATGCGTATTGGTGTGTGTTCTCAAAATGCAGTCACTTGTACAGTTCCCACGGAATTACCTTTCCCGCCCTATCAAGTTTATTCTAGTACTTCCATGATTACCAATACCTCTATTTTACCGGATTTGGATTATCTGGACATGAAATGGAGAAAACAAATTTAATTCATCATAGTAGTTTTCTGTTATCCCAACAAAACCCATTTCTTTGAAAACGTATGAATACACCTCTACCCTGCATCTCAAGGTTAATTAATCAGCAAATCCTTATTATGCCCCCCCACAAAATTATAAAAATATTTCCTGGCTTTAAATAATCTTCAAATGATTGATAAGCCATAAAAAAACAAATGAATCAAAAACCAATACACCATTCGTAAATTTGTCTTGAGTGAATATGTTAATAATATTAATAAAAACATATAAGAAATCACTCATGGGAAAACTTTGATAAAACTTGTCTACAGGATACAGGCTTATATTTCATTTCTAAGAAATGGGTTTTATAAATTGTAAATTTTTCTTCACCTCGAACTTAATTATAAAGTAAATTTTCAAAATCTTTTTGGAATCTTTTCTGTATCTTTTTGGACAGTTACATTTGACACTTGGATTTTCCTTATAAAAAAAATCTATGCATCTGATTCTGTGCGTAAATTAACAAATAAAAAGTTACGTGCAAAATCACTTGATTGGAATCTTGTAATTTGGAGAAAGCCGCTCAAGTTCAATTCTAATGCGTCAATGCCTTGGGGAAAAAGTATCATTCTGTTTATCTCTACATCAGCCTCAAGCATACACACAAAATGACGTTTAAACTTCTAATTAGAAATACACACGAAAACAAAGAAATATATTACTACTTCTGTCCCATCAGAGTTGTTGGGTTTAGATACACATTTCATACACTAAACGTAAGAATTATTATAGGACTGTAAGTTAACCACGTAGACTCCCTATTCATAGTCTCACGACGCTAAGGGTGTCCGTAATAAGTAAATTTTACACGGTGGAATTTTCAGTCTTAATAGAATTTAAACGTGTTTACGCGGCCTTGTGGGTGATTAATTATTTTTCAATCTACAACCCCTTTTCCCACAGACGAAACGTTGCAAGCATTTCGCTACTTTATCGCTATTTCCATAAAAAATTGTTCAAGCGAACTATTTCTTATTTCTACCAGTTGTAACTTTTATGGCCGGTTGGTTGGTTGATTTTGTTTTGCGTTATATCAACACCCCTACACGTTATTTAATGCCTAAATCTAAATATTTTAAACACAATTTTATGGCTTCAATTAAATATATTTTGAACGCAATTGTATGCCGTCAACTACAGATAAACTGTATTACTGATAATTCTACAATAAAATGCATTGCTGATCATTTTGCTTTAAAATGTATTGATGGTCATTTTACTATAAATATCTATTGTTTGTAATTTATTATATAAAAATGTATTGCTGGTATTTTTTACTATAAAAATGAATTTTTATACTTTCATAGTGTTTTGTTTTTTGTGTTGTGATTAACTATTTACCCTAAAAGGTGCTACCATCCCGGGTCAGGTTGGATCTGGGAACAACGGCATTTAAGGGGTGGCTCCACGATCCTCAAAACCTCCAATCTTCCGATCAGAGGCCTTGCTGCCGGATGTCGTTTATCGTCATACCCAGGATTTTCCACGCCTTTCTTCATAGGGTACTATTCATTTTTAACAAGTTTTTTCTTTCATTTCTTATTGTGGCTTTCTTGCGCAGCATCCGAATGATTATTATTTTCACTGACAAATGAGGTATAAACAAGAAATATAGAATTAAAATCAAACAAAATTTTTACCTCGCATCTTTATGCCCCTATCAGGCGTAGACAGATTCTGACCAATGCAAATACAAAATTCAGCCAATCGATGTCATTTTAAATTTAGTCACGAGATACATATTTCATTTTCCTGTTATTTTTTAGATGATAGAGTAGTAAATGTCCTAAATTTATTTGATAAAGCACTGTCATTATTTAGATTGGACACGTTTTTCTCTTCATCTTACTTTTTTATTATTACAATGAAGAGATAGATCATTTTTACATTTAGAAACAAGCAGACTCAATCGAAAATAAACAATAAATATTCACGAGACGAACACAAATTTGATATAAGAAGCGCCTTACTAAGGAGTCTATGTCTAAAATGCTAGATTCACTTTATTTTTAGTGATATAGATCCACTTTCTCTTATCCGTCATATCCGACGCCATATTATTTTGTCATACCGAGTAGTAGTCGACGTAATGGACTTTGAATTTCTTCTGCAAAGAGTTGTTTTGTTTTTTGTTTTTTCATTATCTTTCTTTGTTTACATTATTTACTTTCGAACTAATTTTATCGTCTTTGTTATTAGCCTAACTGTTTATCCGTTATGCTCTCCAACCATCATTAGGTGACTATCTGTTGTAGCATACCTACAAACGATAATGGGCATATCCCCATTCACATAAATACAGCAGTAAATACTGCATGTTGATCTGCAGTTGGAGATTCGTCTCCAGCCATGCCGGTCAAACTCCCTACGTCCGGACAGAGAGGATCCCCAGACATAGCTATGTCGAAGAGCAGAGTTCCGTCTCGAGACATAGCTACCCGACCCCGTTTATACGGGGAATTTTTGGCCGAGCCTACGAGCTCGGATACCACACGTTAAATTTGGCCTTGTGCCACATCTGACCGCGTGGGACGGTTGGTAAATATCCTGCAGTTGGAAATTTATTGTGGAATACACTTGACTCACCTCTAGCAGTTGGCTACTTCTACGTGCCGCTGGCGAATCATATATGTGTTGTTCTTGTCCTAAGTATTATCGTTCATTACCAACCTTCGTGTGATTATTCTATTTAGTAACCTTCGCTATCGATCCTGGTAACTTTCAGAGAACATCGACCGGCTGAAACGTTGTGGCAGTCACGACAAAGAGGACATTAGTCCGAATATAAATAATAACACATCATCGACAGACACCTAAAGTAGACCAGGTTAGGGGGGGGCACTTTTTTATGTTAGCAAGTATCTCCTAATTATTTTCAGTAATGCTATCATCTATAGAGTCTCGACTCTTCTTTTGATTTCCAGTTCTTACAGCATTTTTATTGCTCCTATAACAACTAGTACGACTGTCACTGCCATGCTCTACATCTTCTTTAATTCCTCATCTGATTTTTTACTTTCAGATCCTCGCCGTGGTCTAGCGGAACAGTGAAATCCACGTTTCAGTTTTCTTATACTACCAGATCCCTCATTTGGGTGAGGGTCTGGATTGGGTGATTCATTTGGAACTCGATGTCCTAAATGATTTTACGTGTTACATTCTTTAAGAAGAGATACTGGTTTCTGCGTATTGGTCTGTATGCTCAAAATGCAGTCACTTGTACGGTTCCCAAGGAATTACCTTTCCCACCCTATCAGGTCTATTTTAGTATTTCCGCGATTACCTATACCTCAATTTTCCGGACTTGGATTATCGGGACATGAAATGAAGAAAACAAATTGAAATCAGAACAGTTTTCAATTATCTCAACAAAACCAATTCTATTATTTCATCTCAGACAACCATTTTCAGAATTAAGGAAGCCGTACTTAACGTTTGATAAATCGTTGATAAAAATCTGTTCAATTAATTCTTGTTAATTTTCTCGTTGTTTTCCTACAAAGAACTTACATTTCAATTGTCACAGTTTAAGTCACGCCAGAGATTATGTTTTACGCAACTCTCACATATGCATAAACTGACAAGAATTGACGCATTTTTTTATAAAAAATCAACTGGAAAAAAAACCTTGATCTAAGCGTTGTTTGACGATATAAGTATTAAATTTATTTTTTTAAATATGACTTTTTCTTCATTATCTTTCGATAATTTACTTATTCACTAGTCTGGATTTTTTTTAATTACACGAAAAACTTTTTCCAAGCCTTGTCGAGGAAGTGCTGTAGTCATTTGGGGCCAATTTACGAGATTCCTTGTTTATCTGGTTAACCGCTTTCTTTTGTATTTTCAGATGGTCAGTATTTGCTGTTTTCCTGGGTTTTATCAAACCTTGGCATTTATAGAGTTTATATAGTTGGTTCTTATGGCGTTGTCTTTCAGCGACTGCTTCCTTATTGAGTTTTCCTCTACATAAGCGGGGTTATCTGCTATTACTGCGATTTGTCTGCTAAAGTGTTCATATAATTGTTTCTCTTCCCATTTATGGGGTTCTATTTTTTCCCTGTCTTTCTGTTCATACCTCTATTCATTCTTGTTTTTAGTTGCCATAAGTAATCTTTTTAGTGTCCCTTGATTACTCTCGCTCTTTTCTCGCTTCTTTACTTTTTTAATACCTGTTGATGTCTTCCCTGGTATGTAGAACCTTACGAACTGTCATCAGTTTCCTTGTTTTGTTGCTTACGATTCCAAGTCCTATTCTTGTCCAGTTTATGTAAAGTTCGGGGTACATCATAATGGTACCTGTCCAAGTATTTCCTTCTATTTGCTCTTTAATAATTTCTTGTTGTAATGTATTATTTGCTGAGTTTTCCTTCATCTAGTTCTGCTTGATAATATGTACATTCAAAATAGCTAAGTATTTCAGACCAGAGCAAGGTAAAAGAGCCTACGACATTTGAAATTTTGATATGTCTACTCCAACTAGTACAAGAAAAGGGGTAACCTTTGGTAAGCAAGTAAAGAGAATCAAAGAGGATTCTTCGGCTCAAAGTATTAATATTTTAAAGATGATTCACATAAGTTTTAACCTAATAACACGAATTCTGATCTTAAGTAGCTTCATCAGTTGTAGACTCTCATATGAATGTCAAGTATAGCGCCCAAACTGTTCAAAAATGTCTAAACTATTAATTATATACAACCTTTTACTCAGATCAAGGATTACAAATGGCTTCAAGCTAGTCGCAAAGAATGTTATCAAATAAGAAACACCACAACACTAGAAAACCTCTAACAGCAGAAACATCTAAAATGGACAACACATAGATAGGGAAAATAATGATATCTTTAATAAATTTGATCTTCCATATTACCATACACAAAATGTCTAAAAGGAAACTCCTATCAGTATTAGAAAGATCTATAACAGTTAGGTTGCTTGAGAAAAATGTTATAAATTTCAACCGACAGTAACACTTTAGTAAATGAATGTTGAATGTTTCTCCTATGGAAATGACTAATCTCACCATTAGCATTGATTACAGAAATATCGAATGAACAGTTTGAAATGGGGTCGATATTTCCCATCTGTCCTGAAACCTGTCAACAGGTTTTGTACCGACACGTAAATGGATCTAGTTTTGTACCGACCCGTAGATACTTGTAGCTTTTGTACCTACCTGCAAATAATTGTAGTTTTGTACCGACCTGTAGACATTTGTCTTTGAGCATCCTGATGATTTCTTGGTTACGTGATCCAATCATCTGTTCTGGCTTCTCTTTTTCTCTTTTTCATTTCTAGAGTTGCACAATTCTCGGTGTGAAATTCCATTCTTCTTTTGGATGAAAATTCCAAACGTTTCTTTCAATTCATTCTTGCCTTTGGCAATAATTATTATGAATTCTTCATACATTTACATTTTCATTCAAGACGTCTAGATGTCATCGCTGATGTACTCCTGAAATTTCTTTTTCAATATCTTTGCCAACATTAGCAACTCTGCCTTCTCTGCAGTCACAACTACTGATTTCCAATTCAATCTTAATTCCAGTAATTTTCGTACATTTCCAAGTACATCTACCATTATGAACACGATTTTAAGCTTCCTGTTCAATATACTTCTCAGTTGTACATATATATATATATATATATATATATATATATATATATATATATATATATGAATATATATATATATATATATATATATATATATATATATATATATATGCAATTTTTTATAGATATTATTTATATATTATATATGCACGGTATTTATTGGAAAGCGCTCAATATCAGTGGTAGAGCTAATATATTTAGTTGGATTGGTGTGAATTTGTGACCCTGGGTTTCACACTATTTGCGATCGTCAGACAAACTGATTAATTTTTTAAATTTTGGATTTATATATGGTTGCATATAGCATTGTTTTTATGGTAGTGGGAGGAAAAATTGTCGTCTGAACGCCACTCGTACGTACGCAAGCACTCATTCACTCACGCTCACTCACTGGAGCTCACACAAACATAAACATATATGGACAATGTGGGACTGGGCATATATGCGCATACATGTGACGTTGCAGTTGGCAGTTTCCTTGGCGTGGTCATGTTGCTTTATTTCTGCAGTTGCATTGAGGTTCCTTGGTTGCATTATTGCATGTTATTACTTTTTTGTTTGGCTTTTTATTATTTGTGTTATATTTTTTGTGCAGCTGTAACTGATTTTAACGTTATTTTTGTTGAATATTTTTGCTAATTGGTTGCTTTAGGTAAGTGTTTTTCTTTAAGTTTGTTTTGACGGTTTTGTTGCATAGTGGGTTAAACCAGATAATGTTCCTTCTTCTGTTTTTGTTTCGGCTGTGGAGGTGTGTATTGTAGTTGTTGTGTGTATCCACTTTTTTTAGTGCTTCGTCATATGCCGTTTTCTTGCCAACAAACGAATATAATATATAGAGTCAAGGTAAGTGCAAACAACAACACAATGTACTACATCGGTGCCACTGAGGGACCATTCAAGAAAAGAAAAAACAACCACAACCTTTCATTCACTAACAGAAAATACTCAAACAGCACTATCCACATACATATAGCATCTAAAAGACAGAAATATTACATTAAGAATAAGCTGGAAAATATTGAAAAAACGCACCTGCCTACAACAGCATTACAAAGAAATGCCTACTTTGCCTACACGAAAAGTTAGCAATAATTTCTCATATCCAACAAAAGGAATTATTATACATAAGATCAGAAATAATTTCCAAATGCAGGCATGAAAACAAATACCTATTATCACAATTTATGCCAAACGGAAAAAAAAAAAACAACCATTACTACCGCATCACAATTACCATTGCTACATTAGTCCACAGTTACTACCACACAACAATTAACATTACCGTATCAGTCCACAATTACACTTACTCCCCACCCCCCGAAAAATTAATACCACCACATAAATACTAATAAGCATTATAAATTGTAGATTCTACCATTTACATATGTGCAATCGCCAAAAACGAGCAAATAACCGGCTTTAAAATAATAACAAAACAGCATTAAAAAAAATTAAAATAATAGAAATTTTACCTACCATAGTATTACACAAACTCCATGATAAAAAAAAGAAAACAAATGGATAGAAGATGTGTGAACGGAGTGCATACGTATATACGTGTGTGAGAGAAAACATTATTCGGCGAACAAAATAGACGAACGGTCTGCGCGTTGTCACCGCAACTGACGAAAGATGTTTCGCCACACAATCCAACATTGAATACAGCGACCAGACACATAGATACGCATATATACCCGGTCCCACACTGTCCATATATGTTTATGTTTGTGTGAGCTCCAGTGAGTGAGCCTGCGTGTATCTATGTCTGCGTACATCAATGAGCGAACGTGCGTGTATATATGTTTGCGTACGTATGAATGGCGTACCGGCGACAATTTTTTCCTCCCACTACCATAAAAATACCGATATACGCAACCATATTTAGATCCCAAATTTTAAAAATTAATCAGTTTTTCTGACGATCGCAAATAGCGTGAAACCCAGGGTCACAAACTCACACCAATTCAACTATATATATATATATATATATATATGCTCCTGTTCACGTTCATCCTTTAACTCACAGATACAGCTACGATATGCCATAATCTTTTTTTCTTTAATTCACAATTGTGAATTTTTGATTGGATGGTGTGATCGGTTTGTGTCTCAAAATCCAAAAGTATTTTCTGATTTTTTCGAGGACAGTCTCTTCTTTGTGTCGATGCCATTTGTGTACATAATTGAATCCAAGCCGTTGCCACAGTTCGTAGTGTAGGATATTGCTACCTTATCGGGTCTTCTTTTGTAATCTTTTGGGGTAATTTATTATATTCATTGATTATGTAGTTAACCGTTATGTCTCCTTCTGCGCAGAGAAAGCGTCTGGTGTTTTTTCTTAGGTTTTGCCAATTTTCGTTTCGGCGTATTTTGTTCTGATGCAAGTTTCTGGGCTGCGGTGATAAGCAGATCCGTTTCCCGCTGCAGATTTCCTCTGCGTATCCATGCTCATACAGGATTACTAAGTTATTTTAGTTTCAGTGTTGTTATCATTACTGCTAACATTAAAATAATACCATTGCCATCATTACAGAAATTGTTTCATCATAAATAATTCACCACATTACCCATTGTAATAACATTATTTATTATATTATCACAGATTTAAAGTTTAACATATAATGATGTCTCTAACAAGGTTTGACATTGGAATAAAAATAAGCATTAAGATAAAAAAATAATTAGTAATACCTGTTGAAATTCTGAGATGAATTTTTGCAATTTAGAAATAGACCACAAAATAAGCATAGCTTTAAAAAATTCATAATAGTCTCTTTTCAACCCTTTACCAATGATAAATTCATCTTGTTTTTTTAGGTAATCAAATTCCTGCTGCTATTTTTATATTTTACAATACGCTGGCATAAAACTGTGTCCGTCCAACTACTGATTGTCCCAAGTATAATTCTAACTTTGTCAAAAATTTGGTTTTCAAATTTTCTTCTTCGCACAGTATATTCGTCTTCAACCGGAGATCTTGTATTATGGAATTTCTCCAAGTCGTATGACCTCAAATAGACAGCACCTTTCGTAGACTATTTACAGAGCCAAGTAACACAAACTTCTGAAGCAATGGGGTACGAGGCGTTATTAGAATTTTCTTAATGTAGGACTTTAATTTCGGTGGTATAAATCTCAACGTCCCAATGATAACTTCGACAATAATGGCCTGAAAGTCTACATTTTAGCATTTATTGTCCAAGTTATTATATATGTGTGTGTGTGTGTGCGCGCGTGTGTGCGTGTCTGTGTGTGTAGAGTGTCTCATAATGATGGGAAACATTTTAAATGCAATTAACTTAAAATGTGTCCTATCATTATGAGACATACTGTATATATGTGTGTTATTTTTTCCTACTACTGGCAACAGTGTTCAAATCCCCAACGTATTTCTTGACAACTTCGGCATTATTATTATTTGTGACGTCGTCCCCCGGTCGCAGCGCCGACTGTGACGTTCTATCCTGATCTACCACGGCGCCAGTTGTGACGTCCCTAAACAGCACTTAATATGCTCCTTAATATTAATATTATTATTATTATTTACACGTTTTAACACGTATTAACATTATGAACACGTATTTTCACACGTTTACATTTTATTAACACGCTTTATCACGTTTTATTTTATTAATACGTTTTATCACGTTATAATACGTTTTATTAACACGTATTTTAACACGTATTAACATTATTATTATTATTAACACGTTTTCATTTAACGCCTTTAAAAAGATATGATGCGCAAAACTCTTCCTACACAAATATTTATATTCATAAAACAATACAGAATATTATTAAAGTTCGGTAGAAAAATAAATAAATCAAGGAAAATGTAATTGCCTTCTTCTATCTGTAAATAGTAACAGTCAGAGTCAGCAGAGACCTGGTGTCTGATAACCCAATTAATTGATCTGTTAATCAATAAATTAATCAGTTATTGCTACTATTGTTGTTATAGTTGTTAGTAGTCAATATATTTTTTTTTTGTCAGTGGGATTTAAATGCTTTGATACGGAATGCATTTACCTTGAATTCCACACACTGTAACACGTCGTTTTCAGAATAAAACTAAATCAGAATTTGCTTTTCTTTAACATATAAAATAAAAGTAAAAACTTCAGCTGCCATTTGGTGGTAGCGGTTTGGTTATAAAATTACATACGTTTAATATTTATAGAGAACACAATTAGGAATTCGATTCACAGACAACTAAAATTTGCTTTAAATATGTTGCGAATAGACTGTTGATATTTTTAATTTTTTACAAAGAAAAATCAATTAATATTTCGATCAGCAGAAACAATTATTTTATTTGCTTAAAGTAAGATAGTTTTAAATAAATGCATAATTGCGTGTTTGTAATTCTGAGAGCCCAGAAAATGTTGCGCGAATAACTATATAAACAGTCATGCGTGTAGCATCGAGTTTCTGGGATTTAGGAAAGAAAAACACCACCCCAACCCTTCGCGGCCTGTCTGGTGATCGTCCTTGTAAAGTGATTGAATAGTATATATATATATATATATATATATATATATATATATATATATATATATATATAGGGGGGGGAGTAACGAATTGCAGAATCTGAGAGATGAGTTCGTTAGATTTACTTATGAGCAAATACCTTCAGGAAAGGTATGAATTTTCTGAAGCTGGTCATATATATATATAATTTTTAAGCAATTAACAACTTTTTAATCCGACATTAGTTCTTATTATTATAAGAATTTAGTGGTAGACATGTATGTTTTTGTTGGGTTTTTTTTTGTTTTGTTTGTTTTTTTTTTAACTGTGAAATGTGTCTCGTCTAGCCTAGATATCGGGAAGTCATAGTAAAGAATATACGGGAAGGGCAACTCAACACCGCCGACTGAGCGCCGGGACAATTCAGAACGGAGACAACTCAGCACCAGAAAAACATAAGTTTTTTGTTTTTTTATAACCGAATAAAAGTAATTTATTAAAGATTCAAACCATAATTAGTGGATATTTTTTAATTATTTTTAATAAAGCAAATCGTAAAGGAATGCATTTTTTAATAAAGTAAAAATATTCACTAATTATGGTTTTAATCCTGAATAAATTACATTTACTCGGTGATAAAAACAAGAACCTGTATTCCATACTTAAAGGTAATAAAATTTCGATTACTATCGAGAAGCATATTTCCTCCATTACTAGGCCGGCAGATATTAATTTCACTGTTTAAAAAAATTAAATGCCTACTCGAACACGTGTTCCCACTAAATGCAATGTAGATAGATAGATAGATAGATAGATAGATAGATAGATAGATAGATAGATGGATGGTCTCTGCTTATTGCTTCTGCTCTTTGTAGTATATTTTACTTCACGTTTCTTTTCTCATTGTGTTCTTTCTGTGACGTCGTCCCCTGGTCGCAGCGCCAACTGTGACGTTCTATCCTGGTCTAGCACGGCACCAGCTGTGACATCCCTAAACAGCACCAATTGTGACGTCCTCGCCGCGGCGCCAGCTGTTCGCTCCTCGCTGCTCCGTTCGGGTGTCGCTGCTCCAAACGTGACGTCCGCCTGTCGCGTCAGTCGTGTTGTCTCGTCCTGTGACGACCAACTGGCTTGGTATCGGTCGCGGCACCCAAATGTGACATTCTAACCTTTTGGTGATTCAGGTGGGAATCTGGTTAGATTTGATATCAGCCTCGTCGTTCCCAACTCGCTTCCAACGCCTGGTTACCAAGGTAACTGCATTGATCTCCAGTCTGCCCACCCACGTTGTGAATTGATCTTAGGCAGACGAGATCAATCAGTGGTTGGGGCGGTAATGCAAACCGAGTTCAACGGGGGTGATACCACACAAATATGCATAAAAGAAAATAAAATGAAAACTCAAAATGTTCAAAGTATCAAAGAAAAAGGTAACAAACTTTATGTCTAGTTGTTCGATACATAGGACTGCATCTATCTCCCGACCCGTTCTATGGATTGTGACACGTCGTTTTCCGTTAGGCGAGTTTTAACGCTTCAAGTTGTTTGATCTCTAATAAATTGGTGTTTCGGTGTGTCTTTGGACGAAAGTCGAAAAAAAAACTTATTTCGGTGGTCTGGATCTAAGTCGCTCTTCAAAATAATTGTTCTTGGGTTGAAGAGGAGTCCGGAATTTGCGTGAATCTTGGTCAGCTATCTGCGAGTTAGCTTCAACTGGAGACTCAACTCAAACTTTTCTGGAACTGAACTTACTGGAACTGATTTCTGCTCGTTGTGGCTTCGCTTATATGGACGCCGACCAAAACCGGGGTGGGTCTGTCGGCGTCGGGTTTCCTCGATAATTCTAAATACATATCCACCCTCTGGTTAGGAATTTCCACTTTTTTTCCATTTTTGGGAACCTTTCCTCCCCCCACCTTCTCACCATACTTCAAAGGGCGTGAACTGCCCTCCCCACTTCTTCGTAGCAGCTTCTCATACCTACACTCTGGATGGGCGGCGACAGCCTCCTTCGTGCGTCACGTGATCACCACTTGACCAATGATGTCTTAGTCGGGCGTGGACGAATCCGCGGCTTTGTTTCGGAAAAAAAAATATCTTGCTTAACTAAAAAAAATTATCTTTCTTTTTTTTTTCCTTTTACTTCCTCCTAATCGGAGTTATCATTTTCCCTAGCCGCAACGGCGGTGGTCATAACTCTTGTTCTACACCTGGTCTTCGTCAATTATTTTATCGCCAATTATCAGAATGGGTGGTCTTCTTAACACGGCCAACGTCGCCCCGAAAAGACATTTCTAAATTCCCATTCATTTCCCTTCGGTACATATTTCTGATAACATAATTTTATTATCGCAGGCCAAGGATGTTCCGTCGAAGGAAATCGGTCAGCGGACACTCGTGGGTGGCTTTTAATTTTTCATATCTGTCCAAAGTTCTTTTAGTTGCCTGTTTTTCGTCACTTATCGAAATAACATTTTCATTTGAATTTTTCTTTGGCCAGTCGGTCTGTAGTTGATAATAA
>CAHIKZ030001054.1:645000-705000 GCA_903632075.3 Acanthosepion pharaonis
ATGGTTGCAGCATAAACTTCTTTTGTTGTTACATGGTTGGGAAAATCCTGTTTTTGTTGTTAATTTATTACGAATTACCTTGTCCCCTGAAATGTGGTTACTACCTATGATTTCTTTTAGGTTCTTAGGTCTACGATATGCAAGAAGGCAGGGTTCCTTAAACAATTTTTTAGGTCTGGTTTGAGATGTAGTATTTCCCAGCGACGTTTGATTATTTGGGATAGTGGAGGCAGAGTGGGGTTGAAAGTGATTACTAGAGGGATGCGGCTGAGTTTATTTTTAATCTTTTACATTAGGGTGTCTTCTCTAGGTGTGGAAATTGCTTCATTTATTTGTTTCCTGATTAGGTGTTGTTTATAGCCACGTGTTGTGAATTGATGCTCCAGATTTTCAATGTGTTTATTTAATTCTTCATTGTTGGAACATATCCTTCTGAGTCTAAGTGCTTGTGAATAGGGAAGGTTCTCTTTGAGGTGTTTAGGGTGGGAAGAATTAAAGTGTAGATAGTTGTGAGTGTCGGTGATTTTAGTGCGTAGTGTCGTTTGTAGTTTCCTGTTTTCATCTATGTAAATGCGGGTGTCTAAAAATGTTACTGATGTTGTGGATTTTTCATAGTAAAACCTAATAGAGTCGTGCACCGTGTTTAGGGTCATAAGGAATTGGGTAAGTTTGTCATCACTACCCGTGTATACAAAGAATATATCATCGATATATCTTGCATAGAATACGCAGTTGCTACCAATGATTGGATAGATATGGGTCTCCTCAAATTTTCCCATGAATATTGTAGCATATCATGGAACTATCTATCTATCTATCTATATATATATAGTGTGGGAGATTATGTTGTGTCAAAAGAATGAATAATGATGTTAACAGTTTAAATGGCTGACTGTGCCTCGATTTCGATAAATGCCTTTGATTGATTTTACCTCAAATATGAGCAGCGCGGATGAAGTTTTTTTTTTTTTGTTTTGCTTTTTAATCCTGCTAGTGTTTTACACCCTCTTTTCGCAGATATGCCAACGTTTACCGTAGTTATTATATTAATATTTTTAGTGGAATCTCATATGACATTTTAGTCTACCAACTATAACACATTCTTTTTTTCACACTATATAGATACATACAGACTTACGAACCACACGTTTGCAATTTAGAAGAAAACATATAAAGTAAAATGTATGATACGCAAATATTTTATTTTATCAGCACAAATATGAAGAATTAATTTAAATATTTCATCTGTGAATTTCACTTACAAAAAAATCTGTTGTAATCAATCTACTCTGTGTAAAAAAGCACTAACAATAGGGAAAATCACTAATATCTATCTATCTATCTATCTATCTATCTATCTATCTCGAAACGCGATACCTAAGGTTTAAAATAAATTTTCAAAAATGAAAAATCTTCTTGAAGCTTTTGTATCAGTTTTAATTTCAAGTTAATAGATTAAATGTAATATTCCATATATGCAAAATATTTTGCTGATTTCAAAACTAATTTAAATTGACAGGAAAAAGTTTTTGTTTTGAAATAGCTTTTAGCTGTCATCACAATGTTAATAATCTTTATTAAAAACTCTGTCAAAAATAAAATATACTTTTCTCAAATTTTATTTGAGGAATATTAGCCGGTTTAAAAGTTTAATTAATCTGATTTGAAACAAATATACTTTAAGTTTAAAATATCATACAAATGCATTTTTAACATGGTAGATGTTTATTTAAGATGTTGATAGCTTGTCTCATAGACGTTTATCTATTTTTCAACGGTGAACATATCTGTAAAAATTACTTAAGAAATATAACATCAGCGCCTTTTTTATATAATTTTTAACTAGCCAGTAATCTTAAAATTTTAGGAAAATATTCTCCGTAATCTAACGTTTTATTGAATTTTAAGTACTTTGACTTTAAATATACTATAGTTATTGCTCTTATTTTCTGATAATGCCGTGTATGAACAACCATAACAACAAAAATCGGAATATTTGTACACAAAAAAATTCAAAATACTTCTTAAAATATTGGGAGTCGATAAAGTGTAGTAAGCTTTTCCATTTATGATTAGTAAATATTGTTTATACTTAATATCAATATCACCTAACCTAACAAATTAATACAGAAATTAAAAAAAAAAACTTTATAAATTATTTTAATTAAAATTTAGAGAAAATTAAAAAGATTCTTGCAAAAATTCATTATTCGGCGATTTTTTTTCTTAAAACAATAAACATATGGGCACCATAATATATTTTATTCATAAAAGCAATTATTTTTTCCAATTAAATTATGTCTTAATTTTATTGTATTTTTATTTTACAATTCAGAGCAGATTCTTGGTAACTGGAGGTCTTGTTTTACAAAAACAAAATGATGATTTAAATTCTCCAAGGAGTTTCGCTTATAAGCGATATAAATGATTTTCTTGAAATTTCATCAAATTAAGTAAGTGTAAGGTAACAGATGTAAAAAAGATGTTTGTAGCAAGATTTTCTAAAAAAGATAATTGTAAGATAATTTCATTTATTTGTGAATAAGCTCTGGAAGTTTCATTAAAGTCTGACGATTATTTGATTTTGGAAGAATTTCCAAATCCATGAGTTTTTCATCGCAAAAAAGATGCTGAAATTTCCTATACTAATATTTGTTTCCCCCGCCCCATTGACGCAAGAAAAACAAAAATTTTTAACCAAAATTTCTAAGTTCTAATAAGGATAAACATATAATTTTATAATTAAAATCTCCTTAGTCATTCCTCTTGATAAGAAGAAATATTTTGACGATAGAACTTGTGGCCTTTTTTCATGTTGGTATGCTCAATTTTAGCAAATCTGTGAATATATATATATATATATATATATATATATATATATATATATATATATATATATATATATATATATATCAAATATGTGGTGCAGTTCAATTTATATTACAATGAATCATTCTTACAAAAAGTAAATTAGTAAAGTTAATGATATAAAATGGCGAATCTCTTTATACAGCTTATATTAAAAAATGAATAAGGTGAATACGATCAGAGCTACAAAAAAACCGAAGTGTCGCTCTATCCGACACCACAAACAATTATTTTTATTATTACTCAGGGAGGTTTGATAACGGTCGTTCGTTGATTTTGTTTAGCGGCATATCAACACCTATATGGGTTATTTAATACCGAGATCTAAATATTTTTCAACACAGTTTTATGGTTTCAAATAATATATCCTATTAATAGCTATCGTCTGTCATTTTACTATAAATAGGTATTGTTGATAATTTTACTATAAATAGGTATTTTTAATATTTTTATATAAATAGGTATTTTTATACATTCATAAGGTTTTGTTTTTGTTTGGGAGTTCACTATTTGCCCATAGCTAGGCAAACAGTGAACAACCCGGGTCAGGATGAACCTGGGAACAATAGCAATTAAAAGGCAGTTCCACAAAACCTCCAATCTCCTGATCAGTAGCCTTGCTGCCAGATGTAGTTCATCATCATACCTGGTATGAGATAATAGTCGTAACAGTTTTTACTGAAGATTAAGAGACAACATTCCTAAACACGCTAACAATATCTCCTTCATATTCTTGTTTTCATTAATGGTATCGTTGAGATGGTCTTGTACCTGCCTTGAGTTTTCAGTTTGTTTTGGGGGGAGTTTTTTTCGTGCTTTTTGCTAGACTCTTTGAGGCTATTCCAAGCGCTTCAACAACATAGGACACAACTATTGCCTTCGTATTATTATTATTACTGGTAGTAGAGAGAGCAACACGCCAACAAAGTGATGTTGGAGTATAAAAATATGCAGCTCAATATATATACCCATCATGACACCCAGTTTAATAAGAGTTTACCAAGGCCATCCATCACTATAAAATATGCGTTATTTGATGTCAACTCTTGATAAAATTTGTAGGTGAGGTCCAGTTATAATTACCCTCGGGTCAGGTAACATATTCCGCTCAGACAGACTCCGATCAACGGTATTCTCATAAGGAAAGTTGGTTTTCTGCATCGCTCCAGAAGATTTTTCTCGTCTGAGTCCATCCCTCACATCTACAAATCTGCCATTGGTCCATGCATGGAATAATGTTGCCATATATGGTCTGGTGTCTCGACTCCAGTCACTTTCTCACCGACGTAATGTAGCTTCCCTCTGTCTTTTCTATAAATATTTTCATGGCATGTAATCTGATGAGCTATTTTTACTGGTGCCCCGACTGCATGAATTTAAGCGTGCTACTAGGTTGGCATCTCGGTTTAACCCTTTTACTGCTGAAACAGTTAAATGTAATCGCCCCTTCTACTCCAACATGGTCTTCTCTCGCACTCCCCGACAGTGAAATTACCTTCCTCTTACTTTCTCCCTGATAAGTATAATCTTCAAAAATTCCGGTTCTTCATTTTCACCCTTTCCTCAACCTCCACCTATATCCAGTTTTGTCTTTTATTTACACTTTCTGTAGCCCCTAGTGGCACTCCCGCCTTGCTTCAGATGAAATGTTTTAAAAAATATCTAGATGTGATTCCCAAGCCGTCTTGCCTACCTCTTCTTTCAAACTTAAAAAATAAAACAACATTAAAGACACCTAATCTTAATACCCCGTTTCCATAAACAAAGATGCACAGTGCGTCAGATCCTAAGGGAGATGCTATTTAGTTAATATCAAGCAACATCTGTGGCACTGAACCGGATATTTACTGAAGACTACCCTAATTCTCCAAGACAAAACCTGTGCATGTTGATACTAAAAGACATGAAATTCAGTCATTCTTGATGTCACATCATGGCATTTATTATTGTTATTATTATTATTATTATTATTATTATTATTATTATTATTATTATTTCCTTTGGTTTCTTTCCGGGTCCCGACAGGGACCTAAAGTCAGAAATGGGAATTATATTTTCCACTGAGCAGTTTTGGAAAATATATCGTACATATTTTACATAAATAAAGCCCTTTGTAAGGCGTGTGCTGTACTTGTGAGAACAATTGTGCCACATTTTTGAGATTTCGATTTCAAGGTTCATGTATTTTGATAGTTTGTTGAAGATCTTCAAATATACATTGCAGTCTGCAGGGACTGCCATGTCAATAAAGAGGCACGTTTTTTCTTTGCGATCTCTAATCACGAAGTCAGGGCGATTAGCTTTGATTGTTCTGTATGTGTTTATATTAAAGTCCCATAAAATTGTTACGGTCCTATCTCTGTAGCCGGGTCTGTTTGGTGTTCATACTAGTTTCATGCAGTTTCATTTCTGTAAGTCTTGCTGATTTTTCAGCGCAGATATTGATCCACTCTGACGTGTCGTGTTTTATATTCATTATTATTTTTATTATTATTATTATTATTATTATTATTATTATTCCATGACTTTTCATATTACACATAGAATACGGAATAGGATATTTGGTGGCTGTCGCTGGAGATCGAATTTCTTAAAATCTCCAGCGTATTCTTTAGTGTTTTTGCAGACCCCCAACACAGATGTGATCTAGGCAGAGTAAAGCTTTCTTCGCTATCCACGCTTACTCGATTCTTCCAGAATCTCATTTTTTTTCACTGTTCGAAGTGATCCGATTATTGTGAGAATTACCCTAAAATTAATATTCTACTGCTTCTGTCGCTCTCGGGCGAAGTCCTTGTATTATTATTGTTATTGTTCTAGTTTCACATCATATAATATTATTAGCACAATTATTAATTCCATTGTTTGTTGTCTTCCCTCTTTTCATTCTCTTTTTCTTTTCTTTATTTTTTGTTCATTTACCTAGTTCTGTTTTTTCCCATTTTTCTCATTTCATTATCATCATCTGTCTGTATCTCAGTTTGGTTTTATGTATATAGAATATCTGATCTGCTTATATCTTCCTATTTTCAACTATTTTTTACGACTGAGTGACAAAAAATCTTCTCATATCCCCAGCACCCTCTTCAGTATCATCCTAGACCCCAGTAACGTCCAGAATTTGCAACTCGTCTAATCTCGATTCGAGTGATTTTGGCACAATCTCTAGTCTACCTACTATTATAGTCTCCATGTTAACCTTTCATGTTCTACAAGTTTCCCAACACCCCGGTCAACTTATGACAAAAATCTGGCAACTGTTGATTTTTGCTTTTTGTTTTGTTTTTTGTTTTTTTTTACTGTCAGATTCTGACCCTTTGCTTGTGGTCCGTCTGGACATCGTAATCCAAAAGCATTTTTATGATTTTGTTGATTTCTTTTTCATCCTATGATTCACTGGAACCACTAGTCTATCATCGAAAGGTCTTTTTCCAGCATGACGGACACTGACACCCTCTCAAAAAATAAATAAATGTCGCCACTGCCAAAGAAGTGATGATACCACAGAATTAACGAATGTAGCGAGTAACTCCGAAAAGAATACAAAAGGACAGACAAACACGGGGTAGCAACAGTGACACACACAAGGAACTGTTCAAACGACTTGAGTTCGAATGTATAAACAAATATCATGATAATCCAGAGACTGGTATAATGATTACCAAGCTTGACTCGCAAGATCAATTATAAAAACTGCTAACGACGAGTCATCCTGTATTTGACAGTCAATGTGTTAAACTAGGATAATGTACTTAAAGAAATGTTCATTTTATGAGAGAATAAAATTTTTAAAAATATATAGAGTACTAGGAATCAAACTTAATATCTGATTTAGCCAAGCCTCTATATTTTACGACTGTCTTCATTATTGCAACTAATTTTAGTAATGCTCTCGTTTTTTTCGGTTTCCATTCTAACAACAATATTTATTTCTTCCAGATTATTTGCTATGCTCTTCATAGGTGTTTCAAGTCCGCCATTAATTATCGTCACAACTGTTAACTTCATGTTTCACATTATTTTTTGTTTGGTTGTTTTTTTTTCCAGTTCTTTTATAAGGGTTAATTTGTCATGTCTGCAGCACTTCTCTCATCAACTCTTATTCGGTTCTTTATTCCAGTCTCAGATGAGAGTCATCATCACCGATTTTACACTAAACAAAAGACATGCAGCCATCATTATATTCGATATTATTCTTTTTCATTTATATTGTTTTGGTTTCTGAATAATAATACCAGCATTTCCACTAATGATGAATTCTCCGAAGTGCAACTACCAAATCTGCTGTAAATATATGCTTATCTAGGGTTTGGAAGGAAGGGCTTTATCGGTTCACCTAAAAGGAATGAACTAAAGCAATGAAACGCAGATACTATTCCACATATTTTAACCGCAGGTCAGCAAAACTGCGACATTGTTTCTCGAGTTTTCTTTAACCCTTAAGCAAAATTCTTTGGACTATTAACCTAAGAGGTTTTAATTTCTAAATTAGTCACATATTTTTTTCTTTTTCTGAAATGTTGATATGTTAAACTCATTAAAAAAATAAAAAGTAGTTTCTATCTGAATTTTTGCGATAAAGATTTATCATTATTTGCATTATTATTTATATGCGGACTACTGTCCTCATCATTGTTATCACAACGTTTCGACTATTGCGCCCCGACCTTCATCAGGTGCTAGTCGATCCGGGTAACCTTCAGGGAATTTCGAACTGAATTCTTTATTTAATCTACAGGAGTATATTATTTTGACTAGGTTAACTGTGTCTAAGGTTATCTCATCTGCTTATTTAGTACTGCTCAGTAATTGCTCACTCCTTTCCAAAGTACACCAATACACTGTGATAATTACAGCAAAGTTGAAGAAAATGGCCCACATAAAAATAATGCAAATAATGAAATTTCAACGATTGAGCCAGCGGATGAAGAGGGCAGCGCTTGATGGACATGCTGCAGAAGATGCCACTCGAAATTATAAAAGAATCAGCGACAGTCCGTTGCTTTTTAATTACTGGATTCTGCATGCCCCATTCCATATGTGCCACAGAGGAAGGTCATGAAATCAAGTGTGTGTGTGTGTGTGTGTGTGTGTGTGTGTGTGTGTGTCACGCACACACACCTGGCAGGTTGAGGTCCACCATAAACAAATTCATGCCATCAGCACTTTCTTCTGACCTGATTTTCTTTCACCTTCAACAAATTCTTACAAAGTCAAACGGCGGTAGGAAATGGTTGACGGAAGCTGGTTTTGGTGAAACTCAGATTCTAGTCCTGAACCTGAAAGTTGGGGGCGAGCTTTTAGTCATCAACGTCACCATAATAAAGAAAGCGATCAGCAAAGAAGAAATTAAATCCTTGGATACGAGATAAAGCCGATGAAAACTAATGTATTAAAACGCTAGTTCTTGAATTTGATGGCATAGTAATTGGAAGATCAATCCTGGATCAGAGTAGTATAGGCTCAAACGTAATGGAAGCAGTGTTAGTACCAACTAAGTAGGAATAAATGAGAACAAGATATCCCTACACATATACAACGGAATGAGAACATTCTATTCACATAGATTTTGGTTATGGAAATATTGATTTTAGACGTATAAAGGGCCGGGAACATTTCAGAACCAATTATTTCTACAAATCCCTTTAATTAAGAATGTTAGGATTAGGAATATTTAACGCCCACAAGATATAAGTAGTCAGTAACCTACTTAATGTGTTTACGTGTATAGATCTCTGAACAGGGATTAAGAGGAATATGTTTATTTGCTTGGATCGCAGAATAGTAACAAAGACGAATGGTAAAGAGATAATTGTTAGCTTTACTATCAACATGTTAAACATAAACGCTTTTATCATATATCTCTTATGTGCCGCGTCCGGAAATTTTTTTATTTTAATTCAAATCATTTGTTTTGAATTCTTCATTCAGCTATTGAGCTATTTCCGTAAATCAAAGGAAAAATAATTATTAAAATCAAAGGAAAATAATTATTATTGATTTTTGTATATGCCATTTGATTGCTAAGGAATCGAGGATTACATTGAAGGTGGTCTAAAAAGTTTCGGGAACCCTAGTCTGTATTGTTCTATTCTTGTTCTGGAGGATTTTTTTAATCCATTCTGCAGCCCATGTACAATTTTATTACTTACCTTATATCTTATTCAAGAATTCTTATTTCTTCGTTTGATTTTTTTCTATAAACTTTGTTGATATCTCCATATGATTCTTTCCTTGTTAATTTTGAAGACATTCTTTTCGTTATAAAATTTTTTTTTTTTCTGATGTCATTCAGCTTTTAGTGGATATGTCATTTTCTGACCTCTTTCACAATCGATATGTCATTTTCTGACCTCTTTCACAATCGATATTTCATTTTCTTTTGTATTATATTTTATTTCTTTTCACTTTTATTCATTTTGATATTTAATCTAAAATTGAGTGTCCGAAACCGCAGGATTATAATCTTTTTCCCTGTCTCTTTTTGACATAATGGTGATTTATTTTCCAAGGATTTTACATGCATGTTATGAGTACACCATCATAATGTATTACTTCGTTTGTGGTGTTGCTATTTGTTTTATATATCTTTAATTGCTCCATTTTTCTATTCTAATAATGTTCATTGTTTTACTTTTATGTCTTACTAGGAGGAGAGCCCGGCGTTGCCCGGGAATGTAACAGTAAGAGATAGATCAAGTATCGACCATCCTGAAGACTGAAAAATAAAATTGACAAAGATTATTGTTTAAGGTTGACGGACACGCATGTCTTAAATAGATTTTTGTTTTTGTTTTTTTGTTTTTACGAATTGGTCAAACCCAAACTCAAACAAAAACATTGTTTTCAATCGTTATGAGTCTATCGATTGAATAAAATTTTATTATAAACAATTGTCTTGCAAATGGAATTTGTAAAGTATTCTGAATGAAAAAATAAAGAAAAAAGTGTGCAAGACAATAAGAAACACTACCTGCCAAAAAAAAGTGAAGTTTTGTTGAAATCGGTTTGAAAAAAATGTAGGAAATCCGATCCCATATATAAACGAAAACACACACACACACACACACACACAACCTGGGTTTTATAATAAGTATAACTCGATATGAGTTGTTCCCCTTTCATTCTGGCGACAGAATCGTGTTTTATCGTGTTTTCAAATTGATTTCGTGCAAAAACAATTGTGTTTTTCTAATTTTTGACGCTGTCAGAACCACTGCAAGGTAATTTTACGCAGTCCTGTGAAGTTTTGTTGAAATCGGTTGAAAAATGTAGGAAATCCGATCCAATATATAAACGTACAGCCACACACACACACACATACACACACACACAATCTACATTTTATAATAAGTCAGATTTTACCCATTTTTTCTTTCTTCCTTATTGTAATTTTGTTCGTTCTGTAATGATTTCTTTTCAGTTCCTCCACTGCCCCCCTTATTTGTATCGTTCGCAGCTACACACATTTTTTGGGGGGTTTTTTTTTGTTATGTTGCTGTTTGTTTTTTGTTCTTGTCCGTTTTCGCGTATAATGTTTATTAGTTTTTCCCTTTCATTCAGTAATATCAAATTGTATTTTTACAAAATCCAGTATTTTCACTTCTAATATTCGCTTTTAAGATTATTGAATTCTTCATAAGTCAACAGTTTTGTCCTTAACAATGTTTCTTTAGGTAGGTGTCAATTTGTTATCTTTTACTAAATTTCACCATTACAAAGAAAGCCTCCCAAGGTAGAGGGTTTCAGCCAAAATGGTTATGATGAGTGAGGTGTGTGATATAGGGATTATGGAGACAATGAAGATAGAAAAACGATTGACCTTTTACTTGAAGAGATTAAGAATGAAATATTCAGGGAGCCCCTCACGTGGATGATTTTTCACAAAATGGCAGTTCTTGTGAAAAAGCTGATTGAAACTTTCATCTTTCATTTGGAACACCGAGGAAATAAGGATGCTTAGACTTCGTTGAGGTAGCATGATGTCACCTAACAGTAAAAATCTGAACAGCTGGGATTAGAGAATGGACTTCATATGAACATTTGTTATAGAAATAAACAAATGAATAGAGACAGGCTTGCAAAATTGCGTCTTTGGGAAAAGAGGTTGCAGAATGGAAAAGAAGTCACCCTCCCACAAGACCACGTAAACAATTTTGAGTTTTACTAAAGCTTGAGCAGATCTAGCCCAGATGTGGTAGCAGCAATAGTCCATTTTTGTTCTAATTTGACTCTTGTAAAGATAAATCATTGTAGAAGTTAGATACTTACAGAGGCGATAGAATGAACCAGTCACCTTTCCAACTGATTGAATATATGTTTCACTTAAGATAAGGAGTGAACTTGAGACCCAACAGATGTTCAAAGGTTCATTGACAGTTCATCTATTCATCGGGACTGGAATTATTATTATCTATATTTTCTCTGATTTTTCTCTGAAAATTTCTTCTCCACTTTTGTTATATTTCAATAGTAAAACTATATTTTAAATATTTCTCTCTAGAAGAGTAGTATGTTCACATGACGTCTTTATAATCATTTTTACTCTATATACATGCGGACTTTTATCCTCATAACAACGTTTCGACCGTTGTGCCTTACGACCGTCATCGGGTATATTTTGATACGGGTAACCTACCTACTGTCCCACCAGACAACAGCCTAGTAGATTAAAGAATTGGCTCGTGAATTTGATATCATAGTAATTATTAGTTTACCCCTGGAACTGGCAGTGTGTATTTGGAAACAAGGTGAGTAATAACTGGGCAGTAGTAAAAAAATAAGACATGGGGAGTGGAATGAGCACAGTCTATCCGGATCGACAAACACCGATGAAGGCCGAAGGGTACAACGGTCGAAATGTTTTGGCAACAACAACAAAGATGTGGAAAATAGTTAGCATATTAATTAGTGCAAATGATGATAAATCCTCATTCCAGAAATTCAAACAGAAATTATTCCTTATAATTCTCTACCGTTCATTTTTTTACACTACGTTCGTTATATCAAGTTGCTATTTGAAGTGGTCCATTATTTGGAGTCACTTGCTGATGGAGGCGATTATCATTATTTTGCGAAACAGTACCAATAGAATATTTAATAATCAGGGCCGGTTTCACTGCTAGAAATCGCAACGCTTAGTAAACTGCCTAAATGCCCATGGGAGATGAGGTGCAATACATATTTTTAATAGTTTAAATGTTTCTTTTTTGGATGGGACAATAAACATTTTTTTTTAAATAGAGTTCATCATATATATTATGAAAAGTTTATATTTATATATAATATACCGGTTGTAATAGTAAAATTGTCCAAATCGTGTAACAGCATAATTGTCCATCCTACAAAATATTTATCTAAAAAAAAAGCATTGAGTTTCTCTTTTCCAGGTTTTCAGATAAGACGCTTAGCTATCTTGACACCATTTGTCGTAAGAAAACCCTTAAAGTTATTCAGCTGGAAAAAGAACAGATTAAAATTGTTTTGTGTCAGTCCTACTCTTTCCCAAATGAGCAATGGTGAGAGCAATGGTGAGAGCAAAAAGATCATTCAGGCCTTCAATAATGGTACAAATATTCATACTCGGCTTCTATCTTCAAAGCTCATTCAAGAACCAACCAGAGAACGGGGAATAAGTTTAAAAAACAAGGAACAGTAAAGAGGAAAACTTAATCAGGAAGTCACAACTAGAAGAGGGATCAACATTTGAACATAGAGCTAAGGAGATCAATTAGAAAAGATCAACTGAATCCATAAGACGTTTGACACGTGTGAGAGGGGTTTCAGCTTTGACAGTCCAAAGAGCAGTGGGAAAAGACTTGAAAATGAAATCGTACATGAAACTTCTGAGGCAATACTTGTTACTCCAGGACAGAAAGTTAGAAGGTTAGAGAGGACGAAGATCACCCTGAAAACGTTGGGAAATGATATATATATATATATATATATATATATATATATATATATATATATACTTTCTTTCAATCCTTTATGTGCTGCCGATCCTTAGCTATGATTAATTAAGGATGAACATAACATTTTTGCTTATTGCATCACGATAATTCTGTTAAGCTTGGAGAATAATTATACATTTTTATTGCTCAAAGTAGCGTACAATAAGATCATAAAAACTTCAGTGAGATGACTTTAGTTATTTCTAAAATACAATGTTTCAAAGTTTAATCTATCAAATAGAAAATTTTGCTTTTACCAGATTTGGACAATTTTGCTGTTACACCAGATATATATATATATATATATATATATATATATATATATATATATATATGTGTGTGTGTGTGTGTGTGTGTGTGTGTGTGTGTGTGTGTGTGTGTGTGTAGTGATGGTACGATTAAGTGGAATCGAGAATCGGAAATATCGATACTTTTTGGGATATCGGGATCAGAGAATTTTTAACCTAATTTCCGATTACAAAAACGGTTCTTTTGGATTTTATTTTTTTTTGTTTAAGATTTAATTTTACATTCCTGTTACTAATGATAAAAAGATTTAAATATTTATTGATTTTGAACTATCAGTAAAACTAAAATATATAGATCATAATAACACCTAAGATATGTAAGATTATGATTAAGTATTTATTTTACATGTGTAAAAAAAATGATGTGCAAGTTTAAACTCGGTTTTAGAACTATCCATAAAGTTCGCTGGTTTAAAAGCTGTTTTAGTTCAAAATATTATTATTTAATCTATATTTAAACATTGTTACTTCACCCATTTAATATTATAAATTATTAATTTAATAATTATAATCAAAATTATGTAATATAAACACAAATTGAATTCACGTTGTTCTGCCGGGCTCTATTTTAAGACAATTTTTTTATTATTTTTTTTTAATTTATGAAAAAGAAAAAATATATATGTATGCAATTCCCGCCACTGTCACATGTGATTTCTTAACAGAAAAATTGACCTTGTTTCACAAACTGACCTCGTGTTTAAGCAGTTAAATTACAACAATTTTTTAATAATTTTAATCCATTTTTAGTCTTGCTTATTGTAAAGATTTATTTTTGTTTACCACGTAGCACACTACGTAAACAAAAATAAATCTTCTTTTCCATAACCGAGACTTTAAAAAGTAAACATTCTTTTTATCTAACTTAAATTTGTTTCTTCGAAATTTCATGTATTTCTTAAAATTTTATAGCTTTCGAAACAAATTTTCATCTTTATTTACTTAAAACAAATAAACAAACTTTTATTCGATGTTTCCTGAATAAAATCTTTTTCGCACAAAAGCTTGTATTAAAAAATATATTGAATTTCTATCAAAAAATTGTATTTAATTTTATTTTACTAATATTTTTCTTTGGCATGATTGAACTTTCCTGTGTTAAATTATTATGGCATTTAAAATATTTTGAACTTTTTTTTCTCATTCAATTCTCCTCGGATCCAAATGAGATACAAGTTTCATAAACAGAAATATGTAAAAAAAAAGTTAAAAATGAGTATTTTTATCGCATTTTTATCAGGCATGATTAAGCAATAGTTTTTTTTTTTTCACGTTTAACATGACTTGTTTTAATATTTTTAAAATAAAACTAGTAAAATTTCATCTTCTGATAATCTAATAAATAACTGAAAAAAATCAATTCCATGCAAAATATACACATTTACAGTTGTTCTCAACCTTATGAAGATTTTAATCATTTTTAATCTTATTTTTATGCTTTGTAACAATTAAATCTCATACCTTACAAAATGATCAAGTTGGATATCTCATACCTTATAAAATGATTAAGTTGGATATCTCATACCTTATAAAATGATCAAGTTATATATCCGTGTTATTTAGATTTCAACTTTCTAATATTTCTTAAAATTTATTGGACATTTTTGCTAAAATTGCTTATATCTCTTTAAACCAAAAATTTAAGGGATATGTTTTTACTGTTGTTGTTGCACTTTTACTCTTTTCTTCTTTTAACAAAAATAAAACCCGTTTTGATTCGTTTTAGAAATTATTAATTTTTTTTAATTGTGAGAAATTCATTTTAGTCTGTAAAACTTATTAGTGATTATTTTTTAGATTGAATTGTTTAGATTAGAATTGTTCTCTTTATTGTTTTAACACTTACCCAATTTTTTAAATAAAAAGGATATCTAACTTTATTTCATAAGCTTTTGAATTCATTTTTCTACTAAATGTTTAATTAATAAATGTACTTTATTCATTAAGTTTCCCAAACAAAACCGTAGGGCCTGAAAATAATGAATTTTAATCATTGTAGGTATTGAAATCGGAAATCATATCGAAATCGGAAATTTAGAACAGTATGGGGTCTTGTATCGAAATCGGTAAAAATATTGGTATCGTCTCATCACTAATATTTTATATACAGGCGCGATCGCGCGCGCACACATACAAACACACACACATATATATATATATATATATATATATATATATATATATATATATATATACATAGGAATGAACTTTTCATTTATTAATCCGACATATTTTAATTTATTGCTTAAACGTCATTTGTGATGGATTCCCATATTTGGGAAAATGCTAAATTTTTTTATTTATTTATTAAACAGTATATTTATTTCCATTTACCGTCCTGAATATTCGAGAAATTTAGAAAAATATGCGCCTTTCGTCCCCTAGGGGAAACCGTCATTAGTTCTTATGTACATTGATTGACCTTTCGGCCACAAAACAAAAAAAAAACCTCTTGGTCAAACAAAGGCCGAATAGGGATTTCGAACACAGACTTTTCCCGATTCTCAAAATATACATTTCTGCTCAGTTTTCTGTCCTAACGTGAACAAAGACAAGTTTTAGGAGTGGAAAAGGAAAAGAAGCTAATGTGTGATAAGGACTGAGAATCTATCATTATATACCATTAATTGGGATGGTGAAAAAGCAACCAAATAACACTCAAGAAAATTTAATACAAGTGTAGCAGCTGATATGCATATTACAAACATTTAATGTCATTTCGCATGCTATACATTTCCGGTCAGCTCCTTTATATTGGGACGCTTGTTTTGCAAAAAATTCCATTACAACGGATAAATTTTAAATTTTAAAATAATTATAACAGAACGCTTTTTTGTTTTTTTCTTAACCACCATCACAACAAAATTCAAATTTTATTGCAGTTACAATTAGTTTGTCTTTGTAATTTACATCTGAGGATGATCTTGGAGGAGATCGAAAGTACTTGGATAGGAAAAAAAACTTCGTCGCCTTCCTTGATGAATTTCATCTTAACATTAAGAAATTAATAAGAGAACTATAAAGAATCATTATAAAGATAAATAGACATAATATGTCTATATTATTCAATTAAATATACATATATATATATATATATATATATATATATATATATATATATATATATATATATATGGGTGCATGTGTGTGCATGAAAGAGAGAGAGTGAGCGAGCTAAATGGAAGACATAAGAAAACAAAAGAGAATTTAAATTGTAAGTGTAAATGTATAGGGTGGGTGGGGGTGATGACCCATTTCTCAATGACTAACATCGATCGGACCGAGAACTTTTCAGTACTCGCTTTCATTTGTTCCTTTACACATTTCTTTTTGTTCCTTTCCTTCGCCATTGATGCACCCCCCCTCTTACACATTTATTTTAATTATTCCCACACTCTCAAAGCGTCCCACATTGCCGATCGCTTTTTATATTGTTTCTGTTCTTAAATTAATTTTATTTAATTATTTAATAAGTAAAATATCACAAAGATAAAAAAATATTAAATTTAACATTTTTTTAAAATGTTAATAAATATTTAATTAACGATTATCGGATCAGCTTCTATTTTTGTGGGGTACGGTCTATTAAAATAAACCAGACAGGTTTACGGATTTTTTTTTTTTTTTTTTTTTCTCAATTTCGTGTTCATCATTTTTTTTCTGGTTTTCAATAATTTGCATATTGTCTTTCTTTTTCCTTCAGAAACAATAAGCAAAACGAACTGTTTTTACTTCGCTTCTGGTGCTTTTCTTATAGACCAGCGAGTTAGGCGCCGTCTTGTGTCATAAAGAACACGTTTTTAATGAATAGTGAAAAGTGATGATACTTTCTTGCAACGTGTGAAAGGGAGGCAAAAAGGCAAATGTATGTAGGTATGCATGCACATCTGAATAAGACGATAATTCCACGTGGCTGTATGACACGGCTGGAAGTCGACTACTCTACGATATTACTAACTAATCGTACAATGGAATATTGAAGGGGGAAAACAAACTCAATGATTTTTTTCTTTATTTGAAAGTGCTTACAAATACACGCATACACATGCATCCATGTAAAATACTACTTTCAATTTTCCGAATTTCAGCAATGAAAACATTATCAGATAGATAGATAGATAGATAGAGTTTGAAATAGAGATAGAGTAGAGAGATATATAGATAGAGATATATATAGATAGAGAGAGAGAGAGGGGTTGAATGTAAGAAATTATTGTGAGACCGGAAACTACCTACACAATAGACTCTTCCAGGCCTATATGAAGTAGGCGACATAACACTCTACAGAGTGACACAGAGAGACAGTGAGAGTCTCGTACGACTACCAGTGTTGGACACTAACATATAGTAAGCTCCGCTTACACTATCTCTCTAACCTGTTGTTAATATATCTTTCTTACATCTAATCCGTGTTCCATGTTTTCCTTCTGTGGTCCCAACTTTGGCCCCACATCAGAAATATAGAAAGAGAGAAATAGATAGAAACAGATAGATTGGAATGAGATAATAGATTGTGATAGATATTTAACATTGCAAGCGTTGCAGATTTTATTAGCATAAGAATGTACTATGATCGTGTTGTGCTTTTCCTTCAACTTATTGTGTATACTAGAGTATTGTGTGAGGTTTTATGATCTGATTTTTACGCAAAAATAGGCGGTCGCACTATACACAGGTAATACTTTTGAAGAGGTTAAAAATCATGTATTTTCTGTAACACTATACACGTGCAATTTTTTTCTGAAGAGGTTAAAATCCATGCATTTTAGGTGACTGTAACTTACCTGTATGTCTACATTCACACAGTACCTTTGGCTAATCTTAATGGTACAGGTAAACTCTTTTAGCCTGCCTACTGCACCTAATTTTCTTTCTTTCTGTTGCTACACATCTTGGTAGAATATATTTTACGGTAAGTGGTTTTTATCACCATTTTGAGGTAGCTTTGTAAAAAAAAAAGAAAATTTATATGCTATAAAATATGCTCAGTATATTTGACTACTGTAGACCTACTGGTATTGCTCAGAAGCTGGAGTCGCTTTATACACAAACTATATGAAAAAATCAGATTTTAACAAAATTCAGGGGTAGTAGTCTTATACACGAGTATATAGGGTATCTCTCTTGAAATTCAGTTTTTAAAGCAAGAGAGTTAATTTAGGATCTAATCAAAGAGGCAAATCATCAAAAGGACATAATAGATTGTTAGGCTTATTTAACGCCTGGTAGCAGAAAGATGCGAGGTAGGCTGATGGCTATTGTTATTAGGAGAGTATTGTAGATTTTACAAATACATGCATTTCCTAGTTTCTTGGTAAAATGCACACACCAACTCCAAAATACAAATGCTGCATCAAGCAAAAACTGAAAATGGCCTGAAAATAAAGAACCACAAAAAGCAAACCCCCAAAATGTTTAATTGGATCTGCACTAAAGTTAGCTTTCCATTACCAAACTACTCATAATAATAAAATATATGACAAAAACTGTATATATAACATCTTATGCTTTTGTGATAGGAAATATGAAGGAGAAACCAGCCACCGTCCAAAATTCAGATTAAAAGAAGGTCGAAAATAATATTATCCAAAATGAAACGAAGTAATCAAGCTTAGCTTGTTTGTAAAGAAAAAAAAAAGGTTGCGATGTACGACATGGAGGTGAATTTATCGACACAATAGAAAAGAGAATATACGTAAAGTAGCAGGAGACAACGTACATATGAGTTTATCCAGAAGTGAATACAAGAGTAGGTCGGATGCTTTTTCTACACTATATCGAAATCAATGAACAGAAATTTAAAGCTTCGCATAACATAAATCTCTGTAAAACTACTTAAAAGGTAGACCATCCTCTATGACATTAAACATTGTAAATCATCACTGCTTCGTAAAACAGGTTAATCTAGAGGAGAAATCACAATCTTAGCTGTTCTTTCATTGATATTAACACGATAAGTTAGTAGTCAATCTCGTATTTTTTATTGAGATAGAATTTTACGATGGTTAGATGAAACTCAAAAATAAATTAAAAGACCTGAATTCTAAATATAGATATATATGAGGAAAATGAGATAGATAGATAGATAGATAGATAGATAGATAGATAGATAGATAGATGAGACGGAATCGGCTAATTTAAAAATTGATTGCGCGAAATATTAAGAGAATATCAATGGATTCGTCTTTGTTTTACAGAAATAGCTTGTGCGTTTAGTGTATCAGTTGCTTCGTGCGAAAGAATAGCCGTAAATATTTGTAAGAAATAATATATTTTTCTAATATGTAGAACAGGTTTGCCGTTGTATGGCTGGTGTAGGTGTGCACACGCATCCAGGTGAATGAGTGCACGATCTACAAGAAAACATACAAAAGCGAATACTCCGGGAAAGCGTGCAGATGTGCATGTATGCAAACCCGAAGGAAAGAGGTGACACAAGAGAAATTGGCGGGGATTATCATCTACACGTGTAAATGTAAGCACTTCAAAATGAACGTTAGATTTCATGCTTGTTTATACAGAAGAATGCTTGGTTTACGCAGAGGGAATAGTAAAATTTATATCTGCCAACTTCGTTAGAAAAAGTATTTTTACGAGACAGCAAGGAGCTTTAAAAATTTGTGTTACAATATAAAAATTATATGTATGCAGTATTTTTATTGTGTCTGCGTCTCGAAAAGGTGAGGTTGTTGTTTGTGTGTTTAGGGGTTTTTTTTATATATATATATAAGTGTCACCCACCATTTTCCTCGTTATCATTTAATTCATTGTGGTTGTGAATGCAAATCTAATTGTCATATGTAAGCTAACACGATGACATGTTGATGTCAGTGGGCCACTTGATAAGGAGATACATTACTGAAATAGTTTCGACACCAATGCTAGCGACGCAAATTACAGTTGTAAAGATGCTTCCAACGCTTATAAGTGCGTTTAGAAAAAATATATTAAAAGTAAAAAAAATCGTTGAAATATATACATCGCAATTTTAGAATACATATATACATCACAATTTTAAAATACATATATACATCAAAATTTTGGGACTCAAAGAAGAAAGTAGTTGACGTTTTTTAAAATGCCATGAACTTCAGGACGTAGGCGACCATGGCTCTCCACAGCTTTCATTTGCCTTATTATCTGGGAATTGTCATGATCCCTGGGGAAATATATTGTAATGGTTCCCTATCGCCTTCTCCACGGTTTTGGATTCAGGGTAGTATCTAGGCATAACGGTCTCGTGTGCTGTTTAATCCATTCCCTGGGGAAGAACTGGATTAAGAACATTATCGTGAAAGTAAAAGCACCTGATTAAACTGGAATTTGAACGCGGTTTCGTTGATTCTAATTTCCGCACCGATGACCCTTACGCTACCTGCATATACTTAGTTGTTAATAATAAATCATTGGTTGATTTATTTATTACGGTTTATCAACCATTTTGCAGGTTATTTAAAGCCAGAAAATATTTTTTAGATTCTATTAATTTTTTTGGAGGGGTGCAGATGTATTGATAAAAATTTTATTAATTAACCCAAAGCTGAGGTAAAGGGGTGGATTCACACCTTTTCCAAGGGTATTAGTGCGTGAATATAACGAACCAAACTGGAATTGGAACTTGGCTCTCCAATTAACAATCCATTACCCTAGCCACACATTCAATCTTACAGCCCTTGGTATTCCCAAATCTGGGTACTAATCAGTCTCGACGTTGCTTAACTTCGGTGATCGTACAGAAACCGGTGTTCCAACGGGATGTGGCCATAGGCCAATGAATTACTGAGAGATCTAAACGTGATACATTATAAAATGACATGAAGCTGTGATTTCATTGTTTTCGATCATTATAAGAAATCTCGAGACTTAGTGATTATTAAATTAAAATAAAATAATTTAACATTTATTGAATAAAACTAAATGACGGAACATTAAATTTCGACTCGAAAATCTCCAGGCCCAAATAAATTTTTAAAAATGCTCAGGATCGCGTACAAAAATATTTGGGGAAACAATTCACTAACAGAGTCATTAATAATAATGATGATGTCAATCATTTATGAATATTTTGGAAAAGTGTCATTACTTTAGCTATATAATTTATGAGATATTCTTTGAATGCTTTCCAATATATAAAGTGCTACCCAAATATCTATTTCACAATGAGAAAAGATTACTTCCAATAATACCTATTTTCTACCGTCTCCTTCGAAGTCGTCTTTACTTATTGTTTTCACATTGGCTAAGATTACAACTCCCAAAATTTTAACGACAAATGTCCAATTCCCGAGTGTTATCCCGGTTGCAAATGATGTTTCTAGGCCGATGCAAAATTTCCAGTATTTTTTTATTCAACTGTTTTATTCCTATAAACTTACAGCCTCATTATTCAATCATTTAAGTTATCTTTCACTGATAAATCACTTAATCTGTAAAGGTTCATTAAAGAACACCTCCATTTTGCATTCGATGAATACTGTCGTCACTCAAAGACGTAACAAAACATCTTACATCGAATGAAACCAATGGTTGTCTGAAGATGATAGGTTAAATGTATAAGTCCAATTTGGAATTTTTCATTGCAGTCCCATAATCCTTTGCTGCAGCGGATTTGCAACAACCTGACATTGCCACGCAGTAGTAGGTGTGTGGGTGGTGTAATGAATGTTGGATCGGAATTATAATTCGGAGAGCAGAGTTCGAATTCCAGTCGGGTTCCTCATACTCACTTAACACACAAATACCCTTAGATAAGGTATGAATCCATTCCTTCCCCTCCTTGTATCTGGAAAAGTCATTGCTATTCTCAAAGAATTGTTAATGCAATATTCACTCGCAAGCAAAACGAAAAATTCTTACACTCCAACATATGTTTCGGATTTAAATAACCGACAAAGGGTTGATAAGCCGTAAAAATCAGTGACATGCGGCGGTTTTCGAATTTATTGTCTAGAGGTATTTTTATTTACTACAGTAAAGAGTTCTTTCTTTTGTTCCAATGTTCGAATAAGACAACTGCTCACTTTATTGTTAAACAATAACAATTTTCCTTCCAGCTTCCAACAATTCATCATAAATAATTCCTTTTTAAACGCTACCAGGAGTTTTTTTCTACCACCAGGTTCAGTTTTAGATGCTGAAGGCTGTCCAAGATCGGGATACAATTTAATTTCTATTGTAATATCGTAATAGATTAATTTTCAACACAAGTAATTGTAATAAAAAAATTAAAAAAAAAATCTTTTTACTGCATTGTGCAAGAAGAGAAAAGCAAATCTTAAACACTATTAAAATGTTTCTTCCTGTAAATTCTTGTCGAACCCATTTTCCAACGTTATGAATTTTTTAAGACAAGTAAGCAACATACTGCAGTTGATTGATTTGACAAGCAATAAAAAGCTGAATAAATTTTAAAGACACTGAAGATTTTTAAAGCAGACTGCAAAAGAGGGAAAATTTCCATCAATCTAATCAATACGATACATAATATAAAAATAACAGACGCAAAGTAATGAGCAAATTTTTTACAGTTTTATATATATATGTATGTGTGTGTGTTACACGTTTCACGTATCCAATCAAAACATCCTGCTGCATTTCACTAAGTTTTACACACTTTAGCTTTCAAGAAGGTTTGCAACACATATTTAAATATTATCTGTTACTTCATTACACGTGACACGTATCTAGCCAATAGCCAACCACAACATACCATTAATCTGCGTCTCTTTGATTTTTATCAATTTTATCATTTCTGTCTTGATCTCTGACGAACCTTTAATAAAGTGAAACAAACTAGATTAAAACCTGTTTCCCACTTTTCCTTTATCCTATCATATATATATATGTGTGTGTGTGTGTGTGTGTGTGTGTGTGTGTGTGTGCGCGCAAATATAGAAAAATAGGAAAGAACCTTTAGGGTAATAATCCGATGTTCTTTAGTATTTTTTTTTTTTATTAAAAAAAAAAACAGTGCTCAATACACAAGTAGAGCCTAAATTATAATTATTTCTTAATTATTATAATTATTTTT
The DNA here is from genome assembly GCA_903632075.3 of Acanthosepion pharaonis. Classification (NCBI taxonomy): domain Eukaryota; kingdom Metazoa; phylum Mollusca; class Cephalopoda; order Sepiida; family Sepiidae; genus Acanthosepion; species Acanthosepion pharaonis. The sequence continues at coordinate 668,160 of CAHIKZ030001054.1, forward strand.
TATTATTTATTATTTTTATTTTTTATTATTTTTATTATTTTTATTATTATTTTATATTTTTATTTCTTATTTTATTTAATTATAATAATTATTTTTTTCATATTTAAAAATAATAATTACAATAGATATATATATATATATATATATATATATATATATATATATATATATATATATATATATATATATATATATATATATATCCAGGTACGATGAGGACGAATAGAGTACACCTCCAACGTTCGTAACATTTAATTTAAAAGAGGGCTCAATACATAATAAAGCAATATTATTGTGGATATTATTAACATCTTAGATGGATGATATTTATTTAACAATTGCATATTATTTACCAAATAATTTTATGTTTAAATTATTTACTAGTTTCCAAAAGAGGCATCCTATTATTCAACTAGAAACTTATTTATGTAGAAAATTCACAAAACTTATAACTAGTTGGAAATTTCGGTTCACTACCCCAGCTTTTATTTCTTATGAAGGTTGACTGTCTAGCATGTGTACATTTATTGTAATCATTTGTATCAGTCTTTAAGTTAATGTCTGGCTGCTGTTAGATGTCAAATCTTGGCCATGATACACTTCTAAGATAATAATTTCTATTTTTTTTCTTTTTCGCTTAGTTTGAATTTAACGTAGGTCATATTCGATTGGTTCATCAGGGTAAAGCCAACAAGGCATATTTCTTTCTTTTTTTTTAAAAAAACAAAAAATAAAAAAAGGAGGAAGTATTTTGCTTTTGAAATCAAAATAATTATTCACTCGCCAGTAATTTACAATCGCCTGAGGAGACGCTTTGTTATGTGTTGAAATACGACTGCAATTGTGTATCGATTCTTACATGTTTTTGTTGCAATATCCTTATATATATATATATATATATATATATATATATATATATATATATATATATATATATATATGAAATTGAATCCCAAAACGTTCTCTATTCCTTGAATAAGTTGTATTTCATAATGGTAGGTCCATTTACTCGTATGGAACTTATGTTTGCCTTTTTGTCTGAAAACTTGCTTAGTTTGTAAGGTACTTAAAAAGACAGATAGATAGATAGATAGATAGATAGATAGATAGATATAGATAAATATTATCACGTTATCACAACAATAAATAGCATAAAAGTACATTCTCTCATTTTACGACGGTTTCGATAACTCTGCTATGAGAATAATGAAGATTCCTAACGTTTGTCATTGCACAGAGAAGTTAGATGTCTATGAAAGGGAAACTGTGTGAAGACGTTTCTATTCTATTTTAGAACAGTTGTTGAATTATTCGAAAATTCAAATTCTGTTCTCAGTTATTTAACTACGTATGATCAAAGATGCAATGTTAACGGGCCTGACTTGGGGTCTCAACTCCAGTCACTTTCTCACCGACGTAATGTAGCTTCCCTCTGTCTTTTCTATAAATATTTTCATGGCATCTGATCTGACGAACTATTTTCAATGTTGTCAACTACATCAATTTCAGCGTGCTACTAGGTTGGCATCTTGATCCCACACTTTTACTGTCGAAACAGTTAAATGTAACCGCCTCTTCTACTCCAACAGCTTCTTCTCCCGCACTTGCCGACAGTGGAACTTCTTTCCTTTTACTTGCTTCCCTGATAGCTATAATCTTCAATAATTTAAGTGTAATGTCAATCGACATCTTCTGTTACCTTGAACTCCGTTCTTCTTTTTATCTTCCCCCCCTCCCTTTATACCCAGTCTTTTCTCTTACTTACACTCTCTGTAGCCCCTTGCGTACTAGTGACACTCTAGTCTTGCTTGCGGAGAATTGCTTTAAAAATATGACATTACTTATTTGTTCGATATATTCACCAAGTTCAATGAAGTTCATTTGAAACTGCGATGAAATGAAACCATCTTTATCAGGGTCTAATCAGCCCTCTTCATGTTTTTGTTAGAGTTTTTCAAGTGCAATATAGCCCGTTGTGAGCTATTTCACTTTCTAAGACTTACTAAAGTGGAGGAGAACATACTAGATGATGACCATCAAATATATGCTACGTACCTGGATGAGCTGTGCAGATAATTATCTGACAGATTCAGGGTCTTTTTTTTTGCTTGCGATACTAGATTGGTTGATCAATCTAATCCTTATATACTTGAAAAACAATATATGTGTGGGTACAGCTTTACATGGCTTGTTTTTTAATTTAAATTATACCTAATACTATGAATGAGGTGTAAATTTATATGTAGGGGTTTTAGCGTCTTTTTTTCTTTTTTTGAGGTGGGTGCACAAGGGGGAAGCAACCACAAAAGGTCTGGGGACTACTGCCTTATATCAACAACGATATAAACATGTCCTTCGTGTGAGGTTCATTTTAGTTTTGATTTCTGGTCTGAATTGTGTAAAAGAACCGACATTTTGTTTTTTTTAATATTTTTCGATGAGTATCTCTTTCATATATATATATATATATATATATATATATATATATATATATATATATATAGATAGAGAGAGAGAGAGAGAGAGAGGTAGTTAATGCAAGTAAAAAGGCACTTAGTTGATTGATATTAGCTTCAGCATCTCGACTCCAAAGTTTCGTAGACGGACACACCTGGAATCACTCCGTACATTTGGCAGGGTGTAACAACAACAGTTATCAGGAGGTATATAGATAGATAGATAGATAGATAGATAGATAGATAGATAGATAGATAGATAGATAGATTGATTGATTGAGTCAGACAGAGCGATATAGATAGAGATATTGAGAGTCAGAAATATATATATATATATATATATATCGACATTTTATCTTTTTTATTTTGTCGTCGACTGCACAGTATAATAGGGTCAGTTGAGAACCGAGAAAAAGAGCACCATGACACGCAATTCACTCCTCTAAAAGTTTGGAAACGTCATGCTATACTGCTTAGCATTTGAGCCAGAAGTTCTAATGTGAACATTTCCAAGTGTTTGGGCGTAAATCCGGGGACAATGCAGAGGATTCAGAAAGAGTTGGATGAGTCTAATGGTGATTACGAACGTGTTTGAAGTGATAACTAGTGATGGCAACGTTATGCCTCCATTCATCTTCCCACAGGACACGGAGACCTACATCAAGTGCCTTGAGTAGGTAGTGCTGTCCTGGGTCAAGAAGGAGGCTGTTGGAAAATCCTATGTCTGGCAACAGGACTCTGCACCACACCACACAAGCAGAACTCAGTCATTGTTGTCAGACAATTTCTACGACCACATCACCTCTTACATCTGGCCACCTACCTCCCCAGATTGCAACCCCCCGACTTTGATTATGTGTGGGTGCAGTCGAGCGAGACCAAAACAATTCCTTGTAATACCAAAGATGAAATGAAGGCAAGGAATATGGCAGCATTCCCAACTTAAACAAGTAATCCATCCAGAAGAGATGCAGGAGGCCGTGATTTAAGCCAATGGCGATTTTATTTATTGAATAAATTTACACTTTAATATTTCAAGATATTTTTGTGAAATTTTAGTAAATATATTTCTTTAAATGATAAGTTCGTGTTTTCATTATTGCGTAATATAGACGACAATTTATCCCTCGCACCCTGGAGATATACAGAGGGATAGAGAGACATAGACAGATAAAGAGGCAGATAGGCAAATAGATAAGAGAAATTTAATCATATTTGTAATTAAAGGATCACACTGACAACGATCTTGTTTTGTGCACACACACACAGAACAAGAGGAATATTTGTAATGTTTTTAAATACCTATTAATATTTGCAAAAGATTTTGAACATGTCACTAATTTTTATTCCCTTATTAAACCATTTTCATTTTAAGCCGTATTATTATTTTGTTACTTCATTTTTCTATTAGTTTTCCCGGCGATTTTTAGATGTTTGTAGAAATTTTCATAGACTTGTAGTTCTTTCTACACATAGTCGCAGACGATCACTCCATTCCCGAAGAGACATCACGTGTTTGTTTGATAGCTGAGCCGCGACGGACGTGCCTGTGTTACGAGCTTTAACTCATAAGCCAGATCTTTCTCGCATTCTCTCTATCCTTCCCTTACTGGCTTTTTTTCTTTCATCCAATGAACAACTAACTGCGCCTCGCTACACGTGCTTCATATATCTCGTGCGCACCGACTTCCACGTTTTAGTTGATACCATGTGTGCGTGAGCACTGACCAACGTATATGTGTGTATGTGTGTAAGAGATGAGGGGGGTGCGATCATGAAGAGCGAAAGAGAGAAAAAGAGACAGAGAGAAAAAGAAAGAAAGAAAGAAAGAGAAAGTGAGAGAAAGTGAGAAAGAGAAAGCGAGAGAAAAAGGGAAATAGAGAGAAGGCGAGAGAGAAAGCGAAAGAGAGAGAAAGTATGAGAGAGAGATAACGAGAAAGAGAAAGCGAGCGAGAGAGAAAGCGATAAAGAGAGATAGAGAGAGATAGCGCGCGCGAATGAGAGAAAGCGAGAGAGATAGAAAGCGTGAGAGATACAGAGAGAAAGAGAAACCGAGAGAGAGAGAGAGAGAGAAAGACAGACAGAGAAAGAAAAAGACAGGGAAGAAAGAGAAAAAAAGAAGAACCCCGGTTTTAAGGTGAACATCTACACAGGTATGCAGGGTCGATTTCGATTAAAACCTCGCACACTTTGTATTAACTCAGTGGTTCTCAACCGGGGTCTACATGGACCCTAGGGGTCCATGTAATATTTCCGGGGGTCCACAGGCGAAACTCAATTGTTGTGTTAATTAAAAATAGTAATAATAATTATTATTATAATTATAGTAGAATATTTTATTTGTATTAAATTAGTTTTCATTTAAAAATAAAGCTTAATCGTATACTATTTCTTTGATAATTAAAACCTTAAAATTTATATTAGTGAAGAATAGAAAATTGTTCTTATGTCCAATAGCTATGAAGGGGTCCACCAAGATAAAAAGAAGGGGAAAGGGGTCCATGGGTAAAAAAAGGTTGAGATCCACTGTATTAACTGAATAAATAACCAGGCAGATAGAGAAAAGGAAGAAAGAAAAGTGAAATAATAAAGAGAAGTTAAAACATAGAAAAGGAAGAGAGATATAGGAAAAGAGAAGTTACAAAAACGAAAAGAAGAGAGAATTAAAAAGAGAAGAAAGAAAGAAAGAAAGAAAGAAAGAAAGAAAGAAAGAAAGAAAGAAAGGGAAAGGAAAAAAACGAGGAGAAAAGAGAAAGATAGAAAAAGTTAAAAGTTGTATAAAAGATATTAACGTAAGTCGACATGGTGTTAATCGCCACGGGTCGACAACTCATACAATTGGCAGTGTTGTTTGACAGCAGACCTTCCCCGCGCAGAGGGAGAAGCTGATACAGCTGCAGTAGCGGCTGAAAATTAGCATGTGAGGTTGGGACACACAGCCAGACTGTAAAGAACGGGAGAAATTTGATGGCTGGATTTTATTTTTTCTCATTTTATAACGTCACCATCTGAAATCCAAACTACACTGATTATGATTGAAACCAGAAAGTGCGTGAACAAAACAAGCATATATATGGTCTTTAGTTGAACGTAAAAATCGGCATATATATATATATATATATATATATATATATATGCCCAAATACAAGAATAATTTTTAATGCAGAGAAAGAATATATATATATATATATATATCGAAAAATATGTCAAACTCGCTACACAATTGCAGTCATGTTTCGATGCATTGATACGCATCTCATCAAGCGATTGTACGATTTATTTATAATCCCCTGATGCGTATCAACACATCGAAACATGACTGCAATTGTGTAGTGAGTTTGTCATGTTTTTCGATGTAATATCCTAAAATATAGAATATTGTTCTACTTTGTATTGAGCCCTCTTTTAAATTAAATGTAACGAACGTCTTTATTGTACCCTATTCTTCGTTCTCATCTTACTTGGATATATATATATATATATATATATATATATATATATGTGTGTGTGTGTGTGTGTGTGTGTGTGTGTGTGTGTGTGTGTGTGTGTGTGTGTGTGTGTGTGTGTGTGAATGCAAAGAAAGTAAGACAAGTAAAATTAGTTTAGTATTGCATATATTGGGGGTGAGTTGTGGTGTAATGGATATCGACTCGGAATAACAATCGGAAAACCAAGTTCCAATTCTAGTCGAGTTCCTTACATCCACTAACGTGCAAGTAACCTTGAGAAAGGTATGAATAACATCTATTCTCCCGTCCACAAGAGCTATGGATTGAATAACAGGACAGACTAGGTGGCAACTAGTCTATTGTAGAAAGAAACAGCAACCTGCAGTGGGAAAAATCTCCTGCTGAGTCAGAGATGAACCAAAAGAGACATGATCGCCCAATCGTGTATCACGTATAGCAGTGAACTGATGGCACATAGCCATAAGACGAGATGGCGAAAATATATTGGGTCGATCAAGAAGAAATTTCAAATTAAATTTTGTTATTACGTCATTTGGCAAGATTTTTGAAAGCAAAGGAACCTATTATAGTTTTCATTACAATAAGAATTATCAGCGATAGCAACACCAGGCACTCAAAAATAGATAAAAAGAATTATGAATCAATCAAATGAATAGAGAATCATAAATGTAAAAAAAAAGTAAGTTTTAATTTAGTTTTTCTTTAATGAAAGAATATTTTACATTTTTTTCACAATATATATATATGTGTGTGTGTGTGTGTGCGTGCGACGTATATACATCCAAACAAATTTTATTGAATGGAAAAGAAAGGTCCGTCTGTTGAATTAATGATTTTTTAAAATTTCCGACAAAAAAGAAAAATCAGGAACTTCAGACAGATTTCCATATTTTTGATGCAAATAACAATATTTATAAATTACCATGAAAAAATTATTATATACGTGTAAAATAAGCAAACATTTTGGCTATCTCTCAATATATATATATATATATATATATATATAGAGAGAGAGAGAGAGAGAGAGAGGAAAATGCAGATAGATAGATAGATAGATAGATAGATAGATAGATAGATAGATAGATATACATATCCGGGTGCAACAGTAAAAATTCTTCAAATTGTGTAAAAGCAAAGTTGTTAGATTAAGCTCTGAACCATTCTATCCTAGAAATGATTAATGATATCTCACTGGAATTCTCCGAGTTTTTATAACATTAATGGGCGCTACTTTGAGTAGTAATAATGTATAATTACTCTTTAAGCTTAAGAAGAATCGTGAAAAAAAAAAAAGTTCATCATTAACTAATCATAGCTAAGAATTGGAAGCTCATGAAGCATTGAATATATATATACATATATATATATATATATATATATATATATATATATATATATATATATATTATTCCATAATTATGCTGTTACATGATTTGGACAATTTTGCTTTTACACCAGATAGATAGATAGATAGATAGATAGATAGATAGATAGATAGAATATACATATACATATATATATATATATATATATATATATATATATATATAGAGAGAGAGAGAGAGAGAGAGAGAGACTGACAGACAGACAGGCAGAGATTGAATGAAGAGAAAATATATATGTATATATATATAAAATATAAATATAAAATATATACATATAAATATAATATATATAAAATAATAGATTTATGTAATATATATGTAACATAAAGTATATGTATATATATAATATATATATACATATATAGATAGATAGTATAGTAAATATATATGTATATTTATATAATATAAATATAAAATATATACATATATATATATATAATATCTAATTATATAATATATTTATGTAATATATATATGTAATATAACATATATATGTAATATATATAATATTTGTATGCATATATAATATATATATAAATAGGTCCATATATAATACATGTAGTAGATATATATATATAAAATATATATATGTGCCATATTTATATTTTCTATATATATATACCTTACTTATTATAAAACGCAGATTGTGTGTGTGTGTGTCTGTACGTTTATATATTGGATCGGATTTCCTACATTTCTCAACCGATTTCAACAAAATTTCACAGAACTGCGTAAAATTACCTTGAGGTGGTTCTGACAGCGCCAAAAAATTGGAAATCAATTTGAAAACACGATTCTGTCGCCAGAATGAAAGGGGGACAACTCATATCGAGTTATACTTATTATAAAACCCAGGTTGTGTGTGTGTGTGTGTGTGTGTGTGTGTGTGTGTGTGTGTGTGTGTTCGTTTATATATGGGATCGGATTTCCTACATTTTTCAACCGATTTCAACAAAACTTCACTTTTTTTTGGCAGGTAGTGTTTCTTATTGTCTTGCACACTTTTTTCTTTATTTTTTCATTCAGAATTCTTTAAAAATTCCATTTACATGACAATTGTTTATAATAAAATTCTATTCAATCGGTAGACTCATAACTATTGAAAACAATGTTTTTGTATGAATTTGGGTTTGATCAATTCGTAAAAAAAAAAAAAAAAAAAAAACTAATTAAGACACGCGTGTCTGTCAACCTTAAACAATAATCTTTGTCAATTTTATTTTCAGTCTTTATGGTGGTCGATACTTGATCTATCTCTTACTGTTACATCCCCGGGCAACGCCGGGCTCTACTGCTAGTATCTAATATATATATATATATATATATATATATATATATATATATATTAAGTCATATCTATAAAATAATTTAGACAAGTTTTGCCTACTTATTCTTAATTCTTCTCATATGTACGGACGATTTTTTTAGTGGCCTTATTAAAGGAAGACAGAAAACATTCGGGATCGTTCTCGATGCTAGACCTATTTAAGTTGCTAGAGGATGTGCTATTGACTGACAATAAAGTTTCTACTATTCATGATACTGTCCAGTTATCATTGGTAGTTTCAGTGAACGCAAATGATGTGTGCAAACTACTATTGTCAGAGAGAGAATTAACATTTGCATTTAGCCCTGATCGGTTATATACCAAACCTAGAAAATAAATTAGACAAACTGACATATTCAGAATGCAATGAGGTCCTTAACAGTATATGATGTTAATCCATATTTGTGACAGACTATAGTAGGAAATTAAAGCTTTGTAATGTCTGACGACATTATCATCATCATTTAGGTCTACAAAATGCGTCAATGTTATCCTTCTTTATATAACAAAAAAATGTCTCCTCTCTCACTCTCTTTCTCTCTTTGTCCTTCTCCCTCATGCTTGGTATATACAGATAGGTATATCGTTGATAGAAAACACAGAAAGAAAACTACAAAAAACTCCTACAGAAAGTAGAGAAAGAAAGCAAGAAGAAAGCATTAAACATCAACTGCAAGAAAACAGAATGCATGGTGGTTAACAAAAGGATGAGTCCAAAGTGCGAATTGCAAATCGGTGATACCAACATCAAACAAGTGCGGAAATTTAAATATCTGAGAAGTGTTTTAACAGAGGATGAAAAGTGTGACACTGAAATCTGAAGACGTATTGGGATAGCCGTGGAAGAAATTCTAAAAGCTAAGCAGAGTATTAAGAAATAGGAAAAAAAATGTAGAAATAAGGAAAAGTACTATTCTGCTATGTGATATCTGTCTTCCTGTATGGCAGTGAGTGCTGGACGATCTCCTCAAAGATTAAAGGGAGACTAGAAGCAACAGAAATGTAGCTCTACTGAAGGATGCTGAGGATACCATACCATGGATCGAACATGTAACGACGAAGTTTTAGAGAAAATGGAAACAAATAGAAACTTATACTTAACATCAGGAAGAGACAGTTGAGTTTTCTAGATCAGAATGAGGAAAGAGTGCTTGGAAAATCTGATACTCACAAAACAGATTGAAGCCAAGAGAGACAAAGGAAACCAGCGCATGAAATACTCAGTGAGCTCAAGTAAATGGATGATAGGTTTAGTAGAAATAACAGAAAATAATTTATTAAGAGTTACAAAGAATAGGAAGTTGTGGAGAGCCATGATCATATACGTCATGAGGATACACGGCACATAAACAAGATAGTGTAATGGTTATTAACCCGAAAATCGGGATCAGAATAAGTTCAAATTTAAGTTTAAATTGCTTTTGTTTACACTAATTTCCTTGATAAGCTGGTCAACATATTGGGTGGGGGGAGTGCTAAAAAATCCGGAGCTTCACTCATTTACCAGAACCTGAGCAAATGACAAAACATGTGATTTAAGGGTTTCTTATTCAGTCCGAGAACTTTTCAGTACTGTATCTTGTGTTTGTGTGTAGGTATGTTTTACTCACCATTCACGGCTGTAACCATAAGGTTATTAATCTTTCTAGCAAAGGTCAGGTACGCAGTGCCTCTGCAAGAGATTATAAAGTCCGCCCCACCCAACGTAGAATCACATTCCGAGATGAAGGATGTCTGAGCATTTTTTATGGCAGTCTTTGGTCGAGTATGCGTCAATGACTCACCTTATCCGCGGTCGTTGTGATCCGTCAGTGGCGAAAATGCCAAATGAAAATGTAGTCTCGTAATTCATTTTCTTTTGTATTCACAACTTTCCAGTTAATGATCATACACCCATCGTCCAAAATTGAGCGTTAATTAGACTGATGGCAAATTTGATCAACTGACCAATGTCAAGGGGCTGAACTATTAACGCAAACCTATAATATATTTAGATATTATTACTATAATATATTTAGATATTATTACTTTAAACGTTATAAGTGGGTGCACATGATTGAGTAGAGATTGGAAAGAATGAAATTATATATATTACTTCAAACGTTATTTTTAGTGGATATCCGTGTTTGAAATAGCCGTTCCGTTATTGTTTTAAACAGTGTGTATCGACCTGCGCACTCGAGAAATCGTCAAAGAAAATGTTATCTTCATCACAATTCGAACCTGCGCCCAACTTTGTAGGAGAAACCACCATTTGATTAACGTGGTCTAGGTGGCGAGACCAAACAAAAAATATCCGATTAAAAATAAATCTATTCTTTAGAAATACATATATATATATATATATATATATATATATATATATATATATATATATATATATATATATAGAGAGAGAGAGATAGTGGTCAGTATATATATATTTCCAAGAGGATATAATCCAGGTAGAGCTCAATGTCATAGACAGCGCCAGACCATAATAAACACTAATATTTCACGTTTGATATTATTTTAGTGGCTTCTACTGCTATTATCGCATTGCTCTTCAACTGAATTGAGCTCTCCGCAAGAAACGTACCCGCAAAATTCCGTGTGTCTTGATTGCTATTATTCTATGATTCCTTTTTGCCGGTATGCTTGTTAAACTTTGTTAAATTATTCTTGTAAACTATTAAATATATGCTGATTAACATCTTTGTTCTCTTCTGACATTTTTATAAATTTATGAATAAAAATTCGTTTTCATAATTATTTCTTTATAATATAAATATAATAAATATTGCATTGTAGCTTGTTTCCATATTTTAAATAATCTCGTCGATATAAAATTATCCTCCTTAAGAAATGTTTAACATTTTTGCTATCATTTTTTGAGATTAAATGTATAAAACCAGTTTGCTATATTTAGGCTTTATTAAAATTCTAAAAATACCTTATTAAACAATAAACATTAAAGAGGAAGTATACAGTCATCGCGCTATCAAGAGGAAAACCTTCCTTTTTGATACACGGCTTGATTGATGCATATATATATATATATATATATATATATATATATATATATATATATATATGGTTATTTTTCTGAACACAGAGTGTGTAAAAAAAACTAACAAAATCCATCCGAAACATACTAGTACAAAATACAAGCATAATAACCTCATCCACATGTAAAAACGATAAAAAAAAAATAATGGAAGCCCTAATAATAAAAACAATCAAAAAGCTCAATAATATTAACTATAAACACCGCCACAATGTGCCGATTGATTGAAAAATAAAACAACCCTATAACTCATACACAGAATCCGTACATCTATTTAAAAAGTAGAAATAAAATCATCCTTAATAATAGTTAAATGTATAGCCGAAAGCGCTCGGAAATGCAGAACATTTGGATAGTTTTTACACACTTTATGTTCAGAAAAAAAAACACTTGTATGAACAAAAGAAAAATTAAATAAAAAGCTTTTACGCAGTACCTTATCAGTCGTCTTTAACGAAACATGTATAAAAGAGTGATTGCAGCGTAAAATATATATATATATATATATATATATATATATATATATATATATATATATGATAAAGTTTGTGCTTCCCCCCACCTCCTGAAAATGATCAACCCGTGTATTTCTGGAAGATAGCGATCTTATGACAACTAGTGTTGCTAATCAAACTTCTCAATATTATGAAATACAACATTAATAGAGAGCATGATATTTACCACGTCTCCCCACTGAGATGTGATGTGATAAAAAGTCGGGTTTAATGTGGGGACCCGAGCGCCTACACCCGGGCCAGGGCTAAAAATTGGCCAACCCACGCAACCATCGGTTGCGCTGGCTTCGGTATGACTACCAATCGCTGTTTCTAGTGGAATGAAGAGTGTACAGCTACAGGAAGCTATTCCTCGTTACCGGGCAGCTCTGAGTATTTATTTTTCAGCTGCGACACAACTAAGCCGCAATCTATCCAAAGACTGAGACGCAACTGAAAGATAACAACCCTTCCCGGTATGTGTCAGGTAAGTATAAAACAGATAGATTAATAGAGCGTTTTCCATATCTGTATAACTGCAATTTGTTAAGATAGTTGAACATTCCGTTTTTCCATCATGGAAAGTACATTTAAGTCATGTGTGCTTTACCAGTAGGCTATGGGAAGCCATTACAGAAAAGCGGGAAAGAGAACGATTAATAGTGATAGTTTCAATAAATGAGAGTGTTTCTGAAGTTCTTGAAACATGTGATGCTTAATAAAGATATCTGAAATAATAATTTTGTCTTAGCTCAACAAATATCATCTGCACACGTGTGCGCATAAAGGGGACAGGGAAGCCACTTCGAAATACATATGGTAATCAATATTTTGATAAGCAAAAAAGGTAAATCCATGTTAAAAATACTTCAACGTTTATCTACATTTGAACTTAGTGAAATGAATAAACTCACTTTTCATGTCGCATTAAAAGACAAAACTAATTTTTACGATCACTCAATACTTTTTCTGCAATATCTGTTCGACAAAATTATTTTTGTTGTTGTTTTTTTTTTTCTTTCTTTAATGGGCCCATTGTATCTGACAGTGAATGCTGCATCTATTTAAGAAAGCCCGGTGCAATAATTCCAAATTTATTGACTTTTGTTCATGATTTTTGCTGCTGTTGTTGGAAGGATTATCGCCTGGAATTCGTTTTTTAAAGACATTAATTTCCGCTATTTTCATCCAGAATTTGACTGTATTAAAAATAAATATTTTAATTTCTGTCAGATCTTACATCAATTTAGATAGTTTTTTTTAATTCTTACTCTGTATTTTCATTCAGAAAATATTTTCTTAAATTATATTTCATGACAGAATTTTAAAGATGCGACACAATTTCACTGAAATACCTGAAACAATACAAACACTAGATTCCAAGGTTTGAATTATACAGCAAATAACTATCCATGGAAAAGTGGTGAAATACAACGAAATACAACGTACTGAACATTATTTCTGAGAAAAAAAAACGCTAATAACTAGCCAGATTTGCGGGGATATTATGGACATATTTTGTGACTGGAAGGTGAGGAGCCGAGGCAGCGAAACAAGAAAACCTACAAGAAATGATATATGTAAAAAAGAAATTACTGTAACTATACACTACATTATGGCATAGAGATACCCCACCTGAAACTACTGTAGGGTTCAGATCCAGTTACAGCCCCGAGATTATGCACCTGCTGATGGGATAGCCTCCTTAAGAGCTACTCTAAGATTCGGATCTCTGACTTATCAGGCGGAAAAGCAGAAAAAGCAGAAAAGGCGTTTTACCTCCGGCACCCTTGATGAAGAGACAAAAAATCCATGTATAAGAAATTACAGGCATATCATCAAAGTGAACTTATCTCGTTGACCCAGGTATGAAGGTGTTAGAACTCGGGGCAGAATCATAATGTCTAAGCGAGGCATTCAGACACATAAAACAAGGTTGCTCGATTGTAAGGATTAAATGACCCACTGGGAGAAAATGTTTTACAAAAACTTCTCGGAGATGAGCAAACATCTCCTTGGATTTAGTGTTATTGTAATATTTAACTGGGAATCCATTGATTAGAGAAACTAGGATTGAAGTGACAAGCTTCTGAGAGGACCTCATAAAATTTGGAATGTTTTTATGCTTTAACTTTAAAGTTTCACTGGCTCCTATAGAAATGGAAATAGATGGAAATTCCACAATATTTTTATTAGACAGACAGATAGGTAAAGAGATTGATAGGTAGATAGTGATAAGGATATGTAGATAGAGAGAGAGGGAGAGAGACACACACACACAAAGAAGGAGATAGAAACAGAGATAGACAGACAAACAGAGATAGACAGAGAGATACAGAGATAAACATATATATATATATATATATATATATATATATAAAAGTGAACATAGAAGTCAACACTTAGAGACGACAGTGTTTCATGCAAGATGCAATCGTGGCCTGACGATTACATCTAGCATGAAACAGCCTGTCGCCTCTAAGTGTTGACTTCTATGTTCACTTTTATATTTACACACGCTCTATCTCTGATATTGAGCACTTTATCCCATAAATATAGCACATCTTAAGACTATATTTCTTTATTTATATATATATATATATATATATATATATATATAGAGAGAGAGAGAGAGAGAGAGAGAGAGAGAGAGAGAGAGAGAGAGGCAGAGAGACAGACAGAGAGCGAGACATAGAGGGATATAGAGAATATGTTAGATAAAGATATAAACAGGCTGCAAAATAGATTAATGCTGATCAGGCTAAGAATTCTTTATCCGCCAAAATCTAAACCCAAAGACCGAACAATAAAAGAGTCGCGTGTTGATTTGAAAAATGTTGAACACAAACAAATCCTGCAGTAATGCAAGTTGTAAGCACTCATCTCGTCTTCATCATATCCATCTGCGCACACTGACCTTCTTGACTCTATGACGCTGATGGATGCAGTGTCGCTTGTTCATCATGTTAAGAGTCTTTTCTTTTTCTTTATTCTTGTCAAGTAAACACGTGTGATCAAAACTGGACCCACTGATGCAGAATTAGGAAAAGCAAATTGTTTAGAAAGGTCATGTTATATCGAGAAAGGGTAGATTTCCCCAAGGTTAGTCGACACAATTTTTACTAAAGAAATGGTCATGTGACAGATTCACACGTGATCTGGACTTAACTGGAGCGGACGTATTGCGCTTGCATTTGTTATATTGTCGTAATAGTCTCGGAACATCATTTTGTTATGAGTTGATTTATAGCTTCAACTGGCTTACGGCCACATCACGTTGAAACACCGTTCCCCATACGATCAGCGAAGTTAAGCAACACCTAATCTGGTCAGTACATAGATGGATGACTGCTTGGGAATACCAAGTGCTGTAAGCATGGATGTGCAGGTGGTGTAATAGAACTGTTAATCTAAAAGTCGTATTCCAATTCGGTTCTGTTTGTTATATACACTTAATTACAAATACCCTTGGGAAAGTCTGAATCCACCTTTTCTATCTCCAGTTATGGGTTAATAAGTAAGACTCGTATCACTAAAACATTATCTCCAAAAAAAAAATTCATACACTCTAAAATATTTTCTGGCTTTAAATAACTTGCGAAGGGTGGATAAGCCGTAGAAAACGAATCAATCAATTTCCCTTCAACTGTTGTCGTAACATTGTTTTCACATTCAAAGTGCACTGCAAATAAACTCGAATAAACTAGAACAGTCTACTCCGGTGAGCGAAATAAAGGGTTCAGATCGACATTCCAACCACCTGAAGAAGGCCGTAGCGTACAACGGCCGAAACGTTGTGATAAATATGGCGACAGAGATGAGGACAATAGTCCGAATAATGTAAATAATGTACATAATACCTCATCTCAGAAATATAGACAGATACTGAAGGGCCGAAACGTTGTGATAAATATGGCGACAAAGATGAGGACAATAGTCCGAATAATGTAAATAATGTACATAATACCTCATCTCAGAAATATAGACAGACTCTGAAATAAACTCGAATAATAAAATCTGCGAACCACGAGTCAATGTATTAATAACTGATGCGTAAAAACTGAATATTGCTTAAAATGAGGGATTATATACATCTGTCTTGTTCGTATACAGTATGGATCATATCTATAAAACCGGTTGAACGTTCAACTCGTCAATATTAAATTTAGATGATTTACTATATTATAATATTTGTGTATACATATGAAAAATGTTTCTGCAAGTAACTGTTTTGAAAGCTACTTTTTTAATCATTTCAATTAAGACAATAAAGTCACAATGGGTTAGTGAGTGTGAAAAAAATGAGACAAAACATTATTAAAGAGCGAAAACAATAAAAGAAGAGGAAAAAACAGTAGATAACGATTGACATTGATCTTCAAAAATTTAAATGCAAACTTGGTTGGAAAGCAAGAATTCGAAAGAGAGTTCCACAGGCGATAAGTGCGAGAATTGAAACTGTTAGAATAGGACCTGCGTATGTATCTAACCATTTCAACTGTAAAATGATGAGGTTTTGCCGCATGTGCCTGCGCTTAAATTAAAAAAGTCTAGGTAGTAAAGTCTGTGCAAAGGTCATCAGAATAATTATCATGAAAATGGACAGGGAAATTACATTATGGCGGTGTGAAAGTAAATGAAGCCGGGATAACAGGTGCTGTTAAGCTTGGATGTATGGGTGGTGTTAATGGATAATGGCTCGGAATTGTTAATCGGAATCCGAGTTCCAATTCCCGTTGGGTTCATTAATATTCACTTACGTGCAAAATATCCTTAGAAAAGTATGAATTCATCTCTTCTTCCATAACTATGTATTACTAAACTAAAAAAAATCTAATCTAATCTAAAAAAAAATCTAAAACTATTTTCTGGCTTTAAATAATCTACAAAGTCTTAATAAGTCGCAGAAAACGAACCAATCAATCAACAATTAGAGAATAAATTCATAAAATCATTCACCCAACTTATCACGATTGCCACATAGATATTTCGCTTTTTCTTTATCTATTTTTCTATTTATCATTTTGCTATTTTATTAACTAAATTCCAGTTAAGTGAAGAAAAACATTCGACTGTTAAAAGCAGAATACAATTAACTTTGTAAATTTCTCCAAGTATAACATTGAACATTAATATCGGACATACATTAATGCCAAAATAAATGTTATATTTAATTAAACATTAATATTGAAGTAAAACTTGGTTTAGACACACAGTCCAATATATGAATTATATATAACACCTGATAAAGATTGGCTTCTCAAGATGTATATTATTATTATTATTATTATTATTATTATTAATAATAATAGTAGTAGTAATAATAATATTAATAATAATATTTTTATTATTATATGTTAAATGTTTTCTTCTGATTTTCAACAAATCATAAAAACAATACTGGCCGATTTTTCATTTGCTGTTGCCCACTATACTGACATTATTATGGATTATCAATACCGCATGATATATTTAAAGTAAATTAAAAAAATTGTCATTTTCAGTGGTTAAATAACAGACTGGATCCAGAAAAAAAAAACAATATTTCCTCTACCATAAAAAATAACGTAATATTTGGATTTCGAAATTATTACATCCAAGGCGAACACCATTTAACTCCTTAATTGAAAAAGTCAAAATGAAATTAGTTTGTCGACATCGAAAAATTTATAAAATTTTTTTGTTAAATACCAGCTTCAGATTCATTACAAATTCATATTAGTCCAAATTTGGAATCGTTAACGCCGAATGTGACATTGATGCAAGTAATATTGTACAAATTTAAAAACGTCCCTTGGAAAGCAATACAGAAATAAAGCTGAAAGAAATTCAACTCAAAATGAGTTGAAAATATGGACTAACTACGACAAAATGATTAAGTATGGAAACGAGTAGGAGAACTTTTATAAATTTTATAAATACCAAGATGGATGACCACTTGAGATTACTGGGTGCAGAATGTTTGGCTGTGTGGGTGGGTGTAATGCATAATATGTCTGTGAATTGTTAATCGGAGAGCCGAGTTCTAATGACCGTTGGTTTTGTAATATTCACTTACGCGAAAAATACTTTTGGGGAAAGTATGAATCCACTTCTTCACCCCTCGGCTATAGGTTAATTAGTAAGACTTGTATTACTAAATCATCATTAACTCCGCAAAAAATATATATATTCTTTCAATCTAAAAATATTTTCTGGGTATAAGTAACTTTCACAGGATTGATAAACCGTAGAAAACGAATAGTTTTGTACGCTGCCTTGGGTCTCCCAAGAGGTTGTTTCCCAATTACTATAATCTTAACCTGTTCAAGTCCAGGGTTAACTTTTATCTTCCGCACATATCTGCATAAACTGTACCTCTTACTCTGTAACCCTCTACCTCGAGTGGCTCCAGAAAAACAGACTATCATTATTGTTTCGTTCGTGTATTGTCTGTTATATTGAAATGTAATTGTCATCTTTGATAATGGCTTATGTAAGCCGAAAGCTTAGATCGGATTTAAACATGTATCAATATGGTGATTTCCTTTCGTCTTTCAATGATAATGTTATTAAGCTTATCAGACAATATGAAAGAAACTTACTTAAAATAAATAGACACATCTTGTCTATATTATTTAATGAAACATGCATCAATGAAAAATTACTGCCTAAATATACACAATATATATATATATATATATATATATATATATATATTGGCAGCATGTTTTCATTAAGACATTCACAAACAAGCTTCTTAGTATCCTTATTAAAGGAAGAAATAGAATTATCATCTTGATATATATTCATTTATTCCGAGTACTTTCGCCATAACACAATGTCATCATCAGGGTGTTGTATACTTTACTAAATTCAATATATTCACTTTAATCATTCGTAATGACTCCTCTCCACCAACTAACATCTAGCAGAAAACTAACATTGTATATAAATTTACATGTCTCTTGGAAGATTGGATCTCCATCAGAAAAATAATATATACGTTGGTCATACTATTACGACGTTGTCTCGATGGTTGAGGTTTCATTTGAATGATGCATTAAACATATCACAACATTTACAACATCATTTCTGTACACATTCGCATTTTAGGAAATTTTTTGTTGAAAATACATCTATACTCTTTTTTTTATGAAAATAATAAACTAAAAATTCATGAAGCTATCTATATTAAAAATTGAAACCAATATTTAATAAAATTAATTATGAATACTGCACAAATTTTTTGAGATGTTTACAGTAGATAGTTCAAAATATATAGATTTTAATTAATAGTTTTAAATAGTTTCATTTGGACATTTCATAAATTAGTTACCTCTCTAGACGTTTACACCGTGCAATTTAAGTTGTACAGTAAAAACGTTAGCGTTTTCCACTTTACAGGTAATATTTAACTTTCAGATGAGCACAACAATTTTGTCTTAAGAAAATGGTGACCAGAACAGTTTTTGTTTTACAAAAAATAACACTCATCTGATTACATTATGCTAATGTCGAAAGTACTCGGAGTAAATGAATATGAATCAACATGGTAATTTTACTTTTCTTTTAACAAGGTTACTAAGAAGTTTATCCGTAAGTATGTGAGGATCCTACTGAAAATAACTCGACCAAACTTGTCTAAATTATTCAAAGAGACAACTACATATCTCTCTCTCTCTCTCTCTCTCTCTCTCTCTCTATATATATATATATATATATATATATATATATATATATATATATATATATGCTGTCATTAGCTGTTCAAGCACGAAGTCACAAGTCATCGGTGATCATGGACGAGGGTTTGAGCGCGCTGGCCTTGTTCAAATTGTTGATCACGCTAGATAACACTCTCTTTCTCATAGTTGGTTATTCGGGATGTGCTGGGCGATATGTGCACAAATTTCACTGACTTTTGACAAGTTAACCTGCGAGAGAGTGTGGTGCATATGAGCCTCATGTTAGAATTTAATGCTGTGTTTTTTTTTTATTAATATTGGTTATGAGAATTCATAAACAACATAATTTTTACGTAATAGGATTTTTTTGACGATTGGAAATCATGTTTTTATACTTTTTATAGTAAATGATAAATCTAAGGTATTTGGTAGGATCGTTGAGTCATATGTTTTGGCGAATTATGTTTTTAATCGCTTTTTCATATTGCTTATAATTAGGTTGCATCTTGTTACGATACAAGAAGTTAATGGTGTGTTGATTTTTGTTTGCATCAGGGTGATGCATTTATTTATGAACTCAATAATAAATTCCCTTTCCTCGACGTTTTAGTCGACACCAACGGCCATAACTTCACTACTTCTTTCTGGAAAAAAAGCTTTAGCGTTATATCTACTAAAGCGTTATATCAACTAGAAAAGTGAATGTCCTCACATATACAAAATAGTTGTTATAAAAAACAAACCCTGATTTACCGTGCAAAAATAATATCATAGGATATTATTTTATAAACAACTAAACAACATGAAACAAAACCTTATCAACAATAACTTCCCTAACAATATAATTGATAAACAAATAAAATTATCCTTGACGAAATTTTGAAAAATAACAAGATATCACCATGCTATATGAGTAATATAATTGTGTAATATCTTAGCTAGCTATGATTTTATATTTGTATAGAGAGTGCAGAAGAAATACGCCCAACAAATATCTTTTATAGTCGTACCATCATGTGGTAGGTTTTTCTGCCTCATTTTGTATTTTTTTTCCCCCGTTTGTTGATGAGATCGCCAGAAATTTTAAATTGAATGTTTGACTGTTCCTAAATGATGAGTTAAGTTTTCCCAACCACCATCTGTTATGTCAACGAATCTAGATCGTTCGTCTATGTTTATATTACTTGTAAGTTATGGACGATAGTTATGCTTTGATGTTATATTCAATTTGTTGGTGGTTATATTTTTGAGAGTTGTTTTAAGTTAATTCCTTGTAGGCAAAGTCTTTTTGAACTTTAGGATGTTTTCCAAAATATGATGCGTATGTTTTTATTCTAAAATTGTAATTGGGGCAATAAGTTGTCTCAGTTAAACTAAACTGCCGAGTCGACTATTATGATTGTCGATAGGTGATTCGAAAATTTTGTATATACCACGCAGTTTTACAGATCAAAATACGTAATTCATAATGCATTGTTTAACATTTCTAGATTTGTATGTTTAGGTTGTAGTAAGTGATTGGCTGTAGGGTATTAATATGCGGGTCCAATTCGCCATTCCTTAAAAAGAGCGACGAAACGTTACTACGCTTCGCTATTTTCATGACTGAAGTTCAAATCTACGACTTGCCAGGCCGCGTACACAACTCATCTTCCTTTATTTTGCATTCCACAGGTAAAGGGAATATTCCACCCAGACATCTTTCTCCCAAGAAATGCTACATTGTAGAAACGACCCTTGAAAGATACTTCGCCGATCACTACGATCTTAACCTCTTCAAGAATAGGTTCAAACTTTATCTATCCTATATCTCCTCATAATAGGTATTTCTTTTTGCACTTTTACAACAGTAACCCTCTACTTTGAGTGGCTCTTGGGTCTTGAATTGCGTGAACTGAGTATTATAAAAACCATCGTTTTGGGGGTTTCCCCTGTACAAAATGTAGCCTTCGACTTACACGTGAGGTTAGTTCTTTTAGAACATTCAAGTTATTTAGGTAAATTTTCTATCGTTTCTGCTATATCTGCAGACATCCCATCAGAAGTGGTTTTGTAAGTGAAGGCTTTTCTTTTGGATTTGTTGCTATCCTGGAAGAATTGTAATGTTTTCCCAACACTTCCCTCCTATTTATTCTATGTAGCGTCCTTTTGAAAAATATTTACGTGTCTTTTCATCTGTCCATTCATTTGTGTGTGACATAGTGGAGTCGTGATATGTTCTATAATGTAATTGTTACAAGCAATGCTGACGTGAATTGTGCACTTTGATTTGAAACGAACGAGTCTGATATGGCGAAGGCAGCAAGTTCATTTTCGGTATATAAAATGTTCTGGATGCTTTGAATGGGAGTCAACGACAACTAAATATGCTGTTGCATAATCAATGTGAATTCTTGAGGATATATTATCTACTTCTTGTCAAGTTGGTAGTAACGCTTGAGGCGCTACTTTTACTACCAAAGCAAATCTGGGAAAAAATGCTACATTTTCTTTATCCAGAACGCCCACTAAACATATCTCATAATTAAGGATTTCATTAAACATATAACTAGGTGTCAATATATATATATATATATATATATATATATATATATATATATATATAATTATTTATTTAAAAATATGATTCCAAATCGCTACATAAGAGGTCTCATGTTATTATTATTTACCTAACCAGTTCCTTCCTATTTTCTATATATTTTCACATATATATATATATATATATATATATATATATATATATATATATATATATATATATTGTTCATATTCAGCACCTGAAGATTGCGTTGAGCATAAAACTCAGAGTCGTGCTCGCAGTGAGGTATCATATGGATATTCATTAATATGTACTTAATAGCTCTGTTATATTGCACTAAGGACTGTTTTATTAACGCCACCACTATATGTCCGATACATACATACATACATACATACATACATACATATATATAGAAGTATTAACGGCTTCCCATACTTAATACTTCTCGTTTTCACTCACGCGTGGTCATGTGTGATATCACGAGCTGCGATGCGATTTTCGCTTCTGCGTCTCGTATACACGACTTTGTCGTTGCTTTGAAATTTTTCATGCAACAAAAACAGACTATCATTATTGCTTCGTCCGTGTATTGTTTGATATATTGAAATGTAATTGTCATCTTTGATAATGGCTTATGTAAGCCGAAACTTAGATCGGATTTAAACATGTATCAGTATGGTAATTTCCTTTCGTCTTTTAATTTAAAATAAATAGACACAACTTGTCTATATTATTTAATAACAAACATGAATATATATATATATATATATATATATATATATATATATATATATATATATATATATATATATATATATATATATATATATATATATATATATATAGGGATAGCTGTCGGATGGAGTGGAAGAATGGGGCCTAGTTCGAATGCTCGGATGGATTGAGGCTAATACCCTTAGGAAAGGTATCAATCCTGTTCTTCTCTCTTCAGCTAGTTAGCAGGACAGACTGGGTCCTATAGTCGGATCCATTACATTCGTAATGTTTTTGTGCCTTGAGTCCCTTAGGACCAGGTCTCTGTATTCGGTCATTGTGGTTGGTTCTGTACAAAGCCTTCACTACTGTAATGAAATCATATGTGCTGGTGTCAGGCTGCCGGTTCCTAGGAACTGAGCTGCTTGACCCTCATACATTGAATACGACAGGAGTGTCCCATATATATATATATATATATATATATATATATATATATATATATATATATATATATATATATATACACCCGATGCAATGAGAACAAAAGTAATATATAGATTCTAACGTTCACAGCATTAATCCAAAAGAGGGCTTGATACCGATAGTAGAGCGATAATTATTTATTATAATTTTATCATAGAGACAAAAACAGTTTACTCACTACAAAGATGAAACTTCATTTCGGTGTATTTCAATTGCACCTCGACTGGTGAGAACAACCATTTTTGCACGATATAAACGTCAGGAGAAGTAACTAATTTATGAAATGTCCAAATGTTTAAACTATTTAAAACTATTAGTTTAAAACTATTAGAACCAAAAATGGCTGTCCATTTTTGCTTCTCACCAGTCGATGTGCAATTGAAATGCACCGATACAAAGTTGCATCTTTGTAGTGAATAAACTGTTTTTATCTATATGATAAAATAAAATTATATATATATATATATATATATATATATATATATATATATGGGGGGTAGTGTAATTGTTTTGACCGCGTCTGTTACATTGACCTAGCAGAAAAGGCATTAATCTATCTCCCTGCCTTCATCGGTTAAATAACAGGCTAGACTGCATTCTTATTTTGTGTCATTACTCTAGGATAAGGAAAAACACTTGAAATCATAAGTGATTCAATTTAAATGTAACTGCGTTTTGTCTGTATTACAGTTTATATATTGTAGGTGGTTTGCTATTACAATTAATTATATGAATGAATTATAATTTCTTGTGCATGTATGTTTCATTGAATGTCACAGACAAGGAAAAGCTTATAGGCTTTTTACAATGTTTATTTTTCTGTTGTTCTTAGCCTGTTTATTTTAGGGAGGCTAAAAATGATCTTTAATAACATCGTATAAATAATTTTTTTAAAACTTACAGGACTCCCCCCCCCGCCACCACTGTCACATTCAATAAAATATGCATAAAATCAAGGTAGCTGGCCAAATTACATATGAACTTTTGTGATTAGTCATGGTTTTTATATATAAAAACCCTGAAGACTAACCAACTTTGATTTTCGCTTAAGATGTCAGTTTGCCTTCTTTCAATCTTGTAATTTCTAAATTTCAGCCAACTCTGCAATTTTGATGTTTACTTCGACTATCCGCCATTATAATCCTTGTGTTCTTAATAAAGATAAATGCTTACAATTAATCAAAATAATTATCTGGGGCAGATAGAAATAGAGAGAAGGTCACGTTACCCTCTCACTAACCAATGTCCAATAATCCAGCAAAATTTAGTCACCTTAATTGTTTTGAGGTTTGTAATCCAACTCCTGCTACGATAATTACAATGCAAGAAATCATACGATATTTTAATGATAATGACAGTGATTACGTTGATAATAACACTTGATGAGTTTTGTAATAATGGCACCGATAAGGACTTCGTCATTGTCAGTGATAATTGTCCGACTCATGTTTATAGAAGGTGAATGACATTGAGAAGAGTCTGAGAGGATATTGTTGTCATGACAAGTAATGATTTAAACAAATCTGTTTGAAGTTGTTTCGCATTAAGAATTGCGCTAACCTAATCTACCACTAAGAGGGACGGGATTGCTACGTTGTCTTCGTTTGATACAGGTTTCATTGCTCATCTTTCTTATCTGTTCTTCAGTGAATAATGTACACTAATATAGAAAATATCAAAACCTACCACGTTCGGTTCTGGGTTCCCTTTCTTTAATAATTTGCTACTTCAGACAAACATCTGTTTGTGGTTTTGAGATAAGATGCCTTTTACGAAATATTGAAAGATTCAATTACAGCGAGAGATTCGTCATTTAAATTCATGCCAAGATTATCTTAACCATTTACAAACTATTTACGATACTTGCATAATTGTCATTTACTGAAACTCTTTACAAACTGTATCTTGTATAAAGATGGTTTACGATTATCTAGTGTGCTACAAAGATGGTTTAATAGTATGAAGCGTTGTGTAAAGATGGTTTACGATTAACTTGCGTAGTATTAAGATAGTTTACGATTATATAGTGTTGTATAAAGATAGTTTACGATTTATCTACAATTGTATAAGGTTTATGATTATCTAGTGTTGTAGAAAAATGGTTTACGATTATCTTGCGTTGTATTAAGATGATTTACGCTTATCTGGTTTTGTACAAATATGGTTCATGAATATCTGGTGTTGTATAAAGATGGTTTATGATTTATCTGGTGTTGTATAAAGATGGTTCCCGATTATCTAGTGTTGTACAAAAATGCTTCCCGATTATCTAGTGTTGTACAAAAATGGTTCACGATTATCTAGTGTTGTACAAAGATGGTTCCCGATTATCTAGTGTTGTACAAAAATGCTTTCCGATTATCTAGTGTTGTACAAAAATGGTTCGCGATTATCTAGTGTTGTACAAAAATGGTTCATGATTATTTAGTGTTGTATAAAGATGTTTTACGATTATCAGAGACCGTCTGAGCGAACGGGATTATCCGATAAGATAATTTATATCTGAGCCTCACCTGCAAATTACTAGGACGAGAAATATGTAAAATATCATGACCTATCTTGAGATCTGAAAAATTAAAATATTTTTAAATATTTCATTCTGCACAAATGCACATCTAAGCGATTTACACCTGCTTATATTGAATGTTTAGGTCTTCGCACTCCCCACAGGTGTGTATTAACCTGATGTTCGAAGCGATTTAGCATCGTCCAACAAATATATACTTTTACTTCACCATAAAATAACTAATAAATTGTACACAATACGCTTAAACGTTCTTATTTTTATAAGAGTTATTTATTGAAAGATATACTTTGAGTAGATCAATATATATTCATAAAACATTCACAATCAATATGCTATCAGAGATAACCTTTCTTCGTTTATGGATTGTTATCAACTAATAATATGAAAGAAATAATAGATACAATAAATTCTATAAATAAAAATAATCACTCCATCTTTAATATGATTAAAAAGTTACTTTATAACAATTCATTTTTTATTATTATTATTGTCGCTTTTGGTCATAATACTCCGAACCAATCAAGTCTTTAGTTACTGAAACCACCAGCGCAAAGTCGGAAGTAAAGACGAACTTTCTAACAAGATTGGAACACGCATTCCACATCTCAAAAGCTTATGAACGGCGTTTTTACCACTTCGGTCATGAAAGCGTTGATGATAAAGCAGAGAAAGAATCTGTAACAAGGTTGCGAAATAAATGACAAAGAATTGAGAAGGAAGGAGTGGTGAAATGACTAAAGATGTGCGCTTCGCATAATCAGCGATTCTCTCGTGACCGAAGTGGTTAAAGTGACGTCCAAGTAAGATATAATATGCAAGTTTGAGCTAAAGAATATTATTAATCCATAGCATTGCTTTTAAAAGCGACAATAGTAATGTAAATATAATGAAATGTCTTCACCAAAAATTTGAAATAAATTTATAAACGCATATGATTTTTACCAACCATCAGTCAGGCACAATCTCAACAAGAGATCACAGAAAGAAATAGAGAGAGAAAAAGAGAGAGTGGGATGCATAGATAGAGATGGATAGTGAAATGGATAGATAGAGATAGATAGTGAAATGGATAGATAGACATGGATAGTGAATGGATAGAGATAGATAGATAGATAGATAGATAGATAGATACATACATACATACATACATACATACATATATTTGTATTAATTTCCATTTTAAATGAATGCGTAAGTATGAATATTTTCAATGAAACACTGTCATTATTATTGTTATTAGTTTACCATACAAAGCAACGGGAAGATGAAAGAAACTCTAGACAAAAATAAAGAAATTGAGTTCTTGACTAAATTTTAACAGATAAATGGCGGTCATCAACTGATGTTGCATGGGAGATTTATATTTCCAACGATACGGGCATCTTTCATTTACGATTTGAGTCTAAATCACTAATTGGCCACTCTAAGATTCATATGGTTACTATTTACTAGGATTTATGAAGTTGTCATTTCCTGGAATATTTGTTTGCAAGTAAAGCTGGAAGAACAAATCAAATATAATACTGTGTCTGCGTACATACTTTTCGAAGAGAAAAGTGGGGGGGGCGGGGAAAATGGTGACACTTAATATAAAGAATGCACGCACAACTCCATTAGGCATGGAATCCTTCAAGGACTTTAAAAAAATATATCAAATTTAGGAAAGTAACATTTATTTTATTTCCTTTTTTTTTTTCTATTTCTAAAAGAGTTGAAATATCATTTTACCATTTTGTATTTAATTATATAATTAAAACAAAAATAAGCATAAAATTAACCTTTAAAAGTGAATTCTTTCGTTTTTGCCCGTTCGTGTAACCTTTTCCCGCCGTTTCAAGTCGAGGTGGCGAATTTTCATTCTCTATTAATTTACGGATCCTGGAATTCTTAAATGTCTACCCATTTACTTCAGGTAGTTATATACAAAGCTAAGCCTAATCTAACACAAAATCCTACCAGTGAAGATTGATTTTACAAAGCAAACGAGCTATGATGAAAACTTACAGAGCAATCTGCGCACATATCGGAACATTATTCAAATTATTTAAATATTTTTTCTGTAGAGAGATATAAAAAATGGACTCACCCTATTTTGTATAAAGACAAATAAATCAGTCGACACGGGGACGATTAATCTTGCGTCAGAAACTGGAAGACTATCTTCTAAATAAACGGTAAATTCTCTCTGTCCGGCCGTGTGTCTGAAACCCATCTAACTCGGGTCACACTTGACTCTACAAAGACATATTATACCTTTATGGAACCAGGATGATCCCGGCATTGAAAATCTACCCTCGTCTGGTGCTTGAACATCCAACATTGGGATTTGTGTCTGGGTGAGAAGGGAACAGTTAAAAATTTAAATTTTAAAATAACTGAAAAAAATTAGTGATTTTAAAAGTTTTAGATTTATATTGAGTTTAAAGTAACGCAAAAGCTTTGTAAATTAAAAAAAAATGTTTTAAATTCAGTTTAAAATGATCCAAAACTTTATAAATTGAGGAAATCAATTTTATTTCTTCAAAATGCCAAAGAATCAGAGTTAAAATAAGAGGTTTCGTGACGTGAGGTTTTGAAGTTCCATAGTGTGACTTGAAGAATTCAAAGTTATTTCTTCAAAATTATCATTGCTGTTTTCTAAGTTGAACCAGGAGTCCCTTTAATTTTGGACTAGAGGCCCAATTAGCCCTCCACAGAAGTGCGCCTCTTAAGCTAGTTTTCTATAAATGTAAGCCAGGATTATTTAATCATATACAAAACAGCAATCAAAATATCTGTGGAAACATCATGTTCTAAGAAAACTATGTATATATTTTGATATTCCTTTGAAGCAATGTAAACTTGGACTTGTGTTATAACCTGTGAAGTATTTCGTGGTAATAGATTAAAGATTACGCCAGTTTAAAAACAACGATCTTTAGAACAGTAGGAATCCTATCAAAACTGAAGCAAAACTAACGTCGACTTTATGGTAAAACTTGACTGGAAGAAGCAGAACATTATTGGTGCTTTCAAAAAACTTTAAGATAATTTCTCGGAAAAGTAATTTTCAAATGGTTAACTCGTTTCAAAGCAGAATCAGACAGAGTCGAATATAATGAATGGATCAGCAGACCGTCAACATGAGTTTGTGAGAAAAAAATCGATACTGTCTGAGATTTAATTGAAGGCGACCGACTATTTACAGCTGAATCAATAGCTAACACCCTTGACATCTCAGTTGGTTCAGCTCACAAATTTCTATCTGAAAAATTAAACTTGAGCAAACTTATTGGGTAGCAAAACTGTCGCATTTCGATCGACAACAAAGAAAAGCTTTCAATGAAAATGTTTAATCCTGATGTCCTCCTTAGGTGAATTTTCAATGATTATAAAACTTGGCTTACCCAATGTTTTTTTAGTGAACGTGGTAAGGTTCACCTTATATAAGATCCGGGAGCCACTCAAGGCAAAGGCTTACGTTAAGGGGTAGTTTTTATGGATAGGAGGGGAAGATAACGGTTAACTCTAGACGAACAGGTTAATATTGTAGTGATTTGGGAAACATCTCCTTGGAAGTCTGTTCCACAGGGCAGTGGTTCGAGGTAAGAAGCTGTTTGAGTGGAATTTACTTCTAGCCGATGGATTACGGAGGGAATGTGGGTGGTTTGCTACAAGTGACATGGCCGGTCCTAGCCGTAAAGGCTAAACCTGGTGGAATCAAGGAATGTAATTCGTCCGAGCACTTTCTATGGAAGTAGCTATAGAGAAGTAAGAGTGACGCCACATCCGGCCTATGAGAGTTAGAAGGTGGAAAATAATTCTACTCTAACAAGGACTCTGAAACACCTTTGAGCTCTATCAAGACTGGAAATTGAGCACTGGGCCGCTCACGCAAATATATGACAAAAGTACTACATTTTCGGGCTGATCTGACTTAGGAGTTAGGTACTTACTGGAGTGGTACAGGGAGCCGATCATTTTACCTGCGTCTTTAGCGATGGACCGTATCCCGCTTGAGATTGTATGTGAGTTGGAGGCCCAATATTCTCTCAAGGCACGGGGCCTCCTCGCGAGGACATCTGTTCATCGTGAGAGGTAGTAGTTCGGGATCTGGTCTGGTGATGGAATGTAAAGTGTTTAGTCTTCGAGGTATTGAATGCAACCAGAAAGTTTTTCACCTTCAAGGAAGTTAGTGTTCTTTCGGAAGAAAGGTCAGCTGCCAATCTCTGATCGTCAAGAGTTTTAAAGGTGTGCCTGTATATCGTCGTGTCATCGGCATTGATGTTTACAAATGACCTGAGTATATTCTTAGGTAGATTCTTTATGTAAATAAAAAAAAAGGTTGGTCCGAGAAGGAACCAAGTTAAATCAAAAACAAATCGATCAGAAGGAAAAGTTATGACCAGATTTTTCTGGGATGCTGAGGTAGCTTACTTTGCAGAGGCGGGAGGGAGTATTTGGGTGAATTAGCTAAGAATGTAGCAAAAATGTGTCGGGGAAAGCTTAATCAATTTAACTCGACAATGCTCCAGTCCATTCCTCTTTTCATACAAAGGAACATTGCGAGAATTTTCGATTGGAAGGTGCCGAATCAGTTTAATTATTCACCTAAGTACTGTCCCGTCTACATTTCTACCTAGGCTAGTCTGCCCATCCCGCTCCCGTCTAGCACCGCCAATGGCTGAATTGTTTGTCATACAAATACATCAGTTGGTTAATGTCATTGCTACGGTAAAAAAAAATATTGACCTGCATTATAACATTTGACATATTTTAGTTGTTACACGAGTCATAAAAAGGGTTATACAAAGTTTTCTGCAATTGAATAAATATTATTGAAAAAATGCGATCTTTCTCTTTTAACAGAAGGAGAAAATCATCTAACTGTAAGTACACTCCTATACACTATAATTATTTATTAAGCTTGACTTAATTTCGGAAAACGTTACAATAGTTTGGTCAAACAGTGAGGGCCAAGACTCATTGTGCTTTCGAATTACTATGCGTGAAAAACTTGTCGATTTATTTGCTCTACCGTAGACACCCTATCCAATAGCATTAGGCAACATAATTTTATACAATTGCAATATCATTTCCTTTGTATGTTTAAATGCTTTACTAAATAAAACTTCCGCTTTATTTTTTTAATTTGCGATTTTCAAAAACTTGTAAACACTTTTAATTGAATTTTATCTTCGTATTTCTTCTTTTACGATATTTTATACTGATTTTACTGATCTCAACAAACAATTAAAGTTGTTCATATTTCTTTATTTTTCAGAAAAATAAAACAATAATTACGATCAACTAATGACTGCACAAAGCTGTCATTTTCATTAGACACGGGAAAACAAACCTCCCTATAAACGAGGGCAATTGAATTTGACATTTTATTCCTATTTTTATGTCTAAAAATGTGGTATTATCTTCAATAAAAATAAAACGATAAAACAATATATAAGTGTATTTGTTAAAATTCTATCAAAAGGTAATCATAATAGAACACATTACATTTCATTTACCCTTTGTTTCTAAATCAGTTTTGCGGTTATAATTTGACCAATTGGCGACAAAGTGAATGCATCCACATTGAAAAATATGAACAGAAAAATAAACAATGTCAGGGCAACAGCATTAGACAAAGTTAACACGAAGGAGATTATCTGAAAGCGAATAATATCGTGAGAATTAATTAAAAAACAATGAATGTAAGTGTTGTCACTTCTATACTTCCATATTTCCCCACTCTCTTGCGTATCTGCTCTTAATTTCCTTATGTTTTTGTCTCTCTCAAATCCTCTCTGACACTCCCTCGATTTTATTTTATCTCTTTTTCTCTCTACCACTCTTAATTTTTTCTCCCTTCTCTCTTTTATCCAAAAAAAAAAAAACTCAAAAAACAAAAAACAAAGAAATCTACGTTTTGTTCACAATATCGCATTGGCAAGCTTTTATATCGTGCAATCCCTAGGAAAATTGAAAAGTAATTTCAAAACATCAGGTACGATAATCAGCGAATTAATTGTAAATTTCATATTAAATCCTAATTTAAAATTGTGATTTTAATCATTTGTAACTTAAAATTAATTTACTAATATTCTGAAAGATTAAATGTATGACTATCCTCTAAAGCTTGTATAAAACCATCTACCTTTTAATATCTTACGGACTGAGATTTCATTTGATTATTTATGATTAGCACAGGTTTACTATTTGACAGTTGCACAGGTTATCTCCCTTGGGTAAAAGCCGGCATGAACAGCCTATTGATGATAATATTTAAAAGCAGTAAGTTTCAGTTGGGCTGACTTTTGAAGTTAAGAGAGCTTGCGTTCTTTGACCATTCGAAATTCCGATTTTTAATTTGACTTCTACACTTAGACCAAACCCCAGAAAGGGAAAAAGTAGATAGGAGATATATATTACATAAAATTACATAGCATTACATAAAATGACATTATATTGTATAGGATTAATATTATATAACATGACCGTTATATAGTGCAACATTACATAACGCACCCTACATACATTACATAACATGAAATACGTTACATAACATAACAGTACATAACATGACCATTACATTGCGCAACATTACATAAAACACACTACATGCATTACATTGCACAAGCTACATTACATAATATAACATAACATAACCATTCCTTTACGCAACATTACATAACGCACACTACATACATTATATTACATAACACACATTACATACCTTTAACATTACATAATGTGATTATTACTTTGCGCAACATTACATAAGGGACGCTACATTACATAACATACATTACTTAAAATAATATTAACATTAAATAAAATGACCATTACATTGCGCTACATTACATTAAATAACGTACATTACATTACATAACATTATATAACAATAATATATGATTATTACATTGTACAAATTTGTTAGACAAAACTGTTCATAAACTGTTGATGGTTGTGTTTGTGTTGTGTTGATGGTTATGTGTTTTCACAAAGTCTCGTTTGAGTTTACTGGTTTAGTTCAAATTGTTGATTATATTATATTATACGCTGTCCCATAAATTGTAACTAACAAATGTCCGCTTAACATAAGGAAAACGGCTAATATCAACATTAGTAACGATTTCCGATACTAACCGCTAATCACAGTGAAATAACCTATATGGACTAAACCTACAACTTTAGGATGCCTCGTGAAGATCGGACTCACTAAAGCAAACCTTACTGTTGTAAGGGTATTCTATAGTTACTAATATTGGCTTAGTATAGTCGAAGACCGTGTATAGAAAGATCGAGCACTACATTGAAGAAATGATCTGAGAAACAAACTCTATGAAAATTACTCCATGGTGAGGTGCTCAATTTACTATGTGGTACTGAAAATTTCTTTAACGTCAACATTTCTAAAATATTGGTACCTCCGATAACTAACCCGTCGTAGAATAGAAAGAGATTATGTTGAAAAATAAATGAATTTTATAATTAGATTTCGGCATATATGTGTGCGTATTCACGTTTAAGATTAAAGTATGAAACCTATTTCTATTTGCTAAACATAGAGACACAGTGTATGTGTGTGTGTATATGTGTTTAAAAAACGATGCTTTTTGCTTCGAGAAAAGGTCTTCAGATTAATAACGGTTTCATTGATGAAATCAATCTTAGATACAAAATGCGGGAAGGGGAAAATACTGGTGACAGTTTAGATTGAAATGCTAAAAAGCACAACTTCAAATTTAATACCAGGTATAACTAGATGTTTAACTCAGCCGACATCATTCAGGTTTTTATCACTATTATTTTTAATTATCAAACATTGTAATAGCAGTGGTTTTGTGCGGAAAATGATGAGCTGTTATATGATCCAGGAGGTAAACTTACCGCAGAGGATACCGAAATTAGTATATTTTCAATACATTTCCGCCTGAATAAATGATTTCCACTCTTAATAAAAACTGCACTTTTTAACACGAAAAGTTCGAAGACGTTCTTTCCCAGAACCATTTTTCCCCATTTTTCATCCATTTACCTCTAGAAACAAGGAAAAGGCTACTAAACTGCTACGTGATACCTGTCCACCAGTATGCCAGTGAGTGCTAGAAAATCTCCTAAAAGACAAAGAAGAGACTTGAAGTAACAAAAAGGTGGTTCTACAAAAGGATGATGAGGATACTATGGACCGATTATCGAAATTTTAGAAAAGATGCAAACTAAAAGGAAACATTTACATCGTTTAAATCGGAAAGAGACAGTTGAAAATTCTTGAACACATAATGAAGAAAAACGGCTTGGAAAATCTAATACTCACAGTGCATATTGAAGGCAAGGGGAACAGAGGAAAACAACGAATAACATAGTGAGCTTGAGTAAATGAATGGTGGAACAGGGTTTAGGAGAAATAACAAAGACAAAATTTTTTAAGAGCTACAAACGACAGAATGTCGTGGAGAGTCATGATCGCTACCTATTGGTTTTTAAGATGTCATTATATATATATATATATATATATATATATATATATATATATATGCGCGGTACTTATTGGAAAGTGCTCAATATCAGTGATAGAGCTAACATATATATATAAGTGGACACGAACGTCAACACCGAGAGGTGACAGTTTGTATCATGCTAGAGGCGGGAAGATTGAGTTCCCGCCTGAAATTATATATTTACATATGCTCTATCACTGATATTTTACCTATATATATATATATATATATATATATATATATATATATATACTAAAACTTCTAAAGAAAAAACAACTATTTTGGTGTGACAACTTCCTGAACAAGGAAAGAAAAAGAAAGATGAAAAGGCAAATACCTACCTACCCAGTGAAGTGCTCAAAATGCACATTATTAGATAGAACGAAAAAAAGGTTTCATAATGTCAACACAGAACGGTCCGAGTCGTTTCTCGAGTTTTCACTCTCTATATATAATACATTTCGAAATTTACTGCTTTCCCCTTTTCTATCGTGTAAACAGCTTCTACGGACCAAAAGTTTCGTGACAGAGAGCATACGGCTAGGTTTGAATTGCCTGAAATGCCCATTTCTCGTTGGAATTTCAACGAATCTATATCTGCATCCTTCTCGTACACGAAACGTAAACAACAGTAACCTCTGTGTCAAACGGTTATGTCTATTAGAAAAGGGATGCAAGTTCGAACCCTACCCGAGAGTACGTATTTTTACTAAAACTTCTCGAGTGTGCAGACTGATAGACGTAATACACAGTGTTTAAAATTTCAAACATGGTTAATCATTAAAATAACATTTGTAGTTATATATCGGTTTATTACAAATAAAATATATCACTTAGTTGATTAATGTTATATTCCACAAATCAGATGCAGGTCGTCAGGGACAACTGGCCGGTTTAGCCTAACGATCTGTATAGGTGAAACCTAGGTAGGTTTACCTAGTTGTTTAGGTTCATATTTACGTTTGCTATACTTAGTGTATTGAGCACTTTACGTAGTTACTTTTGCTTTACTTGTTTTCGAGGTTTTTTTCTTTGGACTCTGAGCTTGGATTCTGGACGATTGTTTTCGCCTCAATTTCATGGTCTTAGTTCTTTCTTTTTTTATCCCTTATTTTCCCTTTGGCATTGGTTTGTTCAATTACAGGCCAAAATACTAAGGTTTTTCCAAACGAGTATAACTATTTATATTATTATTGTTATTATTATAATTATTACTATTATTATATAATACCTATATTATATATAACATAAGTTCTTGGTGCAACTGTAGCTGATTTTTACTGTGTTTTTGTTAAACCATACAGAATACCCATAGAAAAACCACTGTATATACACACAACTTCCAATCACCCGCCATCTATAATCAAGCAGATACCTAAATCAATTAACCGCAAGCTTTCCGGCAATTATTCCAATGAAACCATGTTTAACGAAGCTAAGAAAGGCTATGAAAGAGCCCTAAAAGATAATGGATTTCCCACAACACTCACATACTCATCACAGAGGACAAGAAAGCCAATAGGTAGAGAAATATCATATAGTTCAACCCACTGTACAACAAAAACTTACAAACACAGGAAAAATATTCATCAAACTCTTATACAAACACTTCCTCGAATAAAGCACTCTCCATATTCAACAAAAACACAGTAAAAATCAGCTACAGATTCACCGAGAATATGGCATAAATAATAAAAAAGCACAGCATGAAAACTATCAACAAATCACACGAACAAATTAAACCCACATGTAACTGTAAAGGACGAGTCTCCCTTAAACGGTAATTGCTTACAAAACAATGTAATATACCAAGCCATGGTAAAATCACCAGATAACGAAGAAACATATGCATAGGAATAACTGAAGGGCCATGGAAACAAAGAAACTATGCACGCAAAACATCTTTCACAAATAGTAAATACGCGAACAGCACAATGCTTTCTAAGTACATCTGGGAAGTTAAAAGCAAAACTCAAATTACACCAAAAATATCATGGAGAATAAGGAAAAGAACATCAGCCTCCAACAATCAATTCGAAAACTGCAAACTTTTGTTTTTATATAGTTTTATTGCCAATTTTCGAATTTCACTGTATGCAAAAATATTTAACAGGACTTGTTAATATTTAGTAGCATATCCTTTGTTCTGTCTTACAGCCTCTTGTCGTTTTCTGTAGTTTTCAACGATATTGTTCAAGTTTAATCAAATTTAATATGTACTCAATAAATGAAGTGTCATTGTTGGGC
>CAHIKZ030001054.1:710000-757500 GCA_903632075.3 Acanthosepion pharaonis
CTATAACTAGCACCCTAACAGGTGCTACCACCTGGGTCAGAGAAGACCTGGGAACAACAACAATTAACTGGTAGTTTCTACGCTCCTTAAAATGAAACTGATATTCACGTATATACTAGTTTTGTGCAATCATTCTTAAATATCATACAACTCCATGAGAAACTAAGATTCCAAAAGCTTTTTTTTTTTTAAGCTGGATTGCAACTACACACGGATTAATAAGTAGATTTAAGACAAGGTAAAATGATAAAAATGTCGAGTTTCAAATTGAGAAAATTCTCATTATGTTAAAAAAAAATTGGTGCGTTCCAATCTTTATTTTTAACCTTGTATTTCATTAAATTATATTTATCGATAATATATATCTTATTAGTTTGTTAAATCAATGGGTTCCATATAGCATTAATATTCATATATGCAAGTATACTTGTATATAATTTTTTGGCTATCCACAGAGAGGTATAGCGAGAGAAAGAGAGTTGTAGAAAGAGAGGGGGTGTAAAGAGAGAGGTGTAAAGAGAAAGATATATAGACAGAGGTGGCGAAAGAGAGGTGTAGAGAGAGAGAGAGACAGACGTGGCGAGTAAGAGGTGTAGCGAGAGAGATGGGGGTAGACAGTGAGAGATAGAGACAGAGGTAGACAGCGAGCGAGAGAGACAGGGGTAGACAGCGAGTGAGATAGACAGAGGTAAATCCTTATTATAGTATTAACGTTAGAATATCGACATAATTGAGTGAGAAAAAGACGAGGAGAAAATATTAGAAGTTCGGATCACCATCGCCATGATGTCGCCGTTAAAGATTCTAACAGTGTTGAAAGGAAATGTAAAGCAGATGTGTTACGTTGTTGAGGATTACAAAATACCGAAGAATATTATGATGATTACGACGACAGAATGTTGTAACATGCGTGTGTTGGAAACAAGGAATCTATTTGAAATGATGACAACTATGATGTTGGTTTTCCTGTTTATGATGACAACGATGGTGGTGTGTACGCTGCTGCGGATTGGCAAAGAACCGGCAAGGAGGAAGCTGGTTAAGACATACGCCTTCGGCATCTGACTAACTTACATCGCCGAAGGCAAGCTGTTAGCATCGGCATTGTGTTAATAATTCAGGTGGGAATATTGACCTTTGTTATTTGCCGACCCTACAAAGTTGATAGGAAAATAGTTTATAAAGAATACACACGCCCAATCGCAAATATCACATGCATTTACACTAAATACATTAATATTCATATATGTAGTATATAGGCGTTGCTAGAAAAAAAACACCACACACACACACACACACATATATATATATATATATATATATATATATATATATATATATATATATATATATATATATATAAAATGCTGGTCGAACATGTATGTGATGAAAAAAGCACACGTTTATAAATAGACAAATAAATGAATATTCAATTATAGATAATTTCGAAAGTAAAATATATATATATATATATATATATATATATATATATATATATATATATATATATATATATATATATATATATATACATTAGGTTATGCCTACGATGCACACACACACATATGTATGTATACGTTAATAATGAACGAATATATAAATATATATTTTATAAATTTAAAATATATTATATATTTGCAAAAAATATTTAAATTATATATATATATATATATATATATATATATATATATATATATATACACACTATTAATATACGAAAGTATGAATATATAAAATGTATGAGTTTCCAAATGTATTATATTCATTATATATATATATATATATATATATATATATATATATATATATATATATATATATATATATATGTATGTATGTATGTATGTATGTATGTGTGTGTATGTGTGATAGGTGCAGCTGATGTATCCATTTGTATATTCGTGTGTTAAAATCCCAGTTCTGTAAACCTTTCTTATTTGTTGATTATTTGTTTGTTTCAAATTTATGTATTTCTTGAAATTTCTTGAAATTTCGTGTATTTATTCATTGTTTATTTCGATATCAGTTTTTGTTTGTTTTCCTTATTGTTCTCGTTTTTGTCTTGTTCTCGTTTGGCTTTTGGCTTCTCGTTTCTTCCTCGCCTCTTTTTCTCAGTTTTTTCTCGCCTTCAGCCTCATTCATCAACTTGTGAGCTCCTCTCGGCGGGTGGTACAAAAACAACGCGCCCAATTATCAATGACAAGAACGCGGGTTTAAGAGAAAAGTAAAGAAAACAAACTAAACTAATGATAAGGTTTTAATGATGACTCTTGTTTATAGAGCAAAGCAAGTAAATAGTCGTAAATTGAAGCCAGCCTGTGACGGACAGGCGATAAAGATGGAGGAGGACACAAAAAGGCGAGTGAAATTAAAAGAATTCTATGGGTCAGGTCACGGTAGTAAAAGATGGCAAGCAATTACAGAATTCTTTTGACTTCGCTCTCTCATCAACCTCTTCACCGTTCTCCCTCTATAAATCTGTCTATCTCTCTCTCTTTATCTATCTAGGCACCTTTATTTATGTCATATCTAATTAACTTATTACCTATCTAAGATTTTACACCTTACAGATATCTAGATAAGTAATTAGCAATCTTATCTTTGTCTGACACAAAAGCCATATTCGAGAAATGAATATCGATGTGTAAATGGTTTGTAAGATCAATTTGTTATCACTTTAAACGTTATTTTTAGTGGAAACTCGTGTTTGAGTAGACGCTCCGTCTGTTTATTAAATAGTATATTTATTTATTTTATCTACCGACCTGAATGTTCGAGAAATCTTATTAAAGAAAAAATGGCGGATCCGCTGGTAGACGAAAATAAATAAATATAGTGTTTGATAAATAAACGGAACGTCTATTCAAAGATGAGTATCCACGAACAATAACGTTTAAAGTGATAAAAACCTGTCTGATTAATTGAAAAAATCCATTCTAAAGATCAGTTTCTCAAACATGATAGCGCTCATACTTTTACAGACTGATTTGATAACCAAAATATAAAAATTGATTCTAAACTGTGATTATAAGAGGAATAGTATATTTACAAGTACATGTATTGTTAGAAAGAAAGACTGCTAAACTGTTATGTAAGATCAATCATCCTATATGGCAGTGAATGTTGAATAATTTCCTCACAGATGAACACGAAAGTTTTAAAGAAAATAGAAAGAAGAAGGATACTTCTACTTCAAATCAGAAAGAAACAGATAAATATATGGGGCAAAATGAGAAAAGGAGGCTTAGAAAAGTTAAGACACACAGGAAATATTGAAGGCAAGGGGGGCTGAAGGAAACAGTGAGAAATCTATCAAGCGACCTTGTGTAAATGGATGGAAGAACAGAGTGAGAGAGATAGTAAAAAGACAAATATTGCTAAGAGCTACGAACGAAAGGAAGTCGTAGAGAGACATAATCAACCACTTCCTGAACCAACAACTAGAGATTAAATAGCATGGTAGACTGGTTACTATGTACTAATCGTATAAATATATATCGTAAACTTTTACCAACATCCCTCAATTAATGACCATTTTATAGCGGAAACGATTTTGCATCGAGCAAAGTATATATATATATATATATATATATATATATATATATATATATATATATATATATATATATATATATATGTATAATTTCATCCCACTAATGCCACGAAGATGCAAGGGGTTACTGGTAATGAAATACAATGAGATAATCTTTAGAGAAATGAAATACAATGAGATAATCTTTAGAGAAATGAAACCAATCCTAAACAGGAGACAAAGGATTAACTTCTACTCTTGTTCATTTTAAAACTTTTTACTGCTTCAGTTTTACTCTGTGGTCTGTAGGAATACTAGCACACACTTTTCTTTGTTTACGAGAATTAGATAAGGTCTCCTAACTTTCATTAGTCGTCTTATTTTAATTTCAAAGCCGAATGAATGTGTTTTTCCTTTCTGTAGAAGAGCTTCTGGTTTGCTTTTATACCATTATTATTACTTCTTTGTGTTTTCATATCTATGGTAACTGATGGATTTCACCGGCGTCAAAATTGCACGATATCTCAACATTCCAGTGTTCACTTTAGCTGACTGAGATTGTCCATTCTTATCTAAAGCTTGACAGACTTTCAGCACTAATCGTCAACTCATCGGTGGTTGACCTAGGAAAGCGAAAGCCATGTTTGTCTGAAAGAAAATCCTTGATGCCGAGATGCTTAAGCAATTCGGAACTGATTAGAGCCAAAAAAAGGTTATAATAGGCCTATAGTTTGTAGGATCAGACGGTTCGCCAGAGTTCTTACAAAACAGGAACTACAAAAGATTTCCAACAATCTGGAAAGCAAGAAACAGCAACGCATTGATTGTAAGGCTTGGAAAGAATAGAAACAAGTTCAGGGGTACATTTTTTAAGAACAATTGCAAGGATAACATCGGGCCCACAAGTTTTATCGGCAGTAGTGAATAGAGTCAAAATAATTATATTGTAATAATATAGAGATTATAATGATCGGATTTTTATTGGAAGGAGCGTTATTGTAATGTAGAAAAAACAGAACATTGTAACGCAACTTATTAGAGCAATATCGGCTAAAATGCCACGAATTGAAAAAAGATTTCATGTCTAATTTGCAACTTACTAATAATCAGCATTCATTTCGGTAATAATATGTTTTGTAGGTGCGTTCATGCTTGCGATTTACAAAAGCTAACAAGAAAATCATGTCTGTAGTGAAAGAAAAAAAATGAAAAATGTTTAATTTCTGCATACAATAAAGATAGTTGATAACACACACACATACACACATATTATATATGTATATATATAACTCAGGGGTGGGAACTTCGACTGATACCAAATCGGTCGGGTTTCGATCCTGGATTTAAAGCAATCGGATGTCGAGCCCGCACTGATAAGCTGTTCTAAACAGTAATCGTCTACGTTAACACAAAACTCTTCATTAAAGTGAATCAAGAACTATGGCTGTCTGGCGTTTGCTTACATTCGTAAAAATAATACGCTAGAATTTCCCTTTCTCTCTGCCGTGAGCTGATAGCTCAGGGGTGGAAACTCCCACTGATGCCAAATCGATCGGGTTTCGATCCCGTCTTGAAGCAATCGGATGAGCTGCGATACAAAAATAAAAATAAATTTTAAAAATAATGTAAGTATTAATAATAAAAGATAAGAAGCCAACTCTCAAACGAATTGACCGTGTTCGGGAATGAAATATGTCGATAAAGAGCGCGCAGACGTCTCACAAGTCACTTATCTGACCAAAGTGCCATAAAAAATTATTTAGCCACCCACAATGTAAAGAACCCACGAGGAAAATTTTCGTTGATAACACGATTATCCTTCATAACTGAAAACATCTCGCTGTCAGAAAAAAAAAAGCCTTTATACATTAACATCCGGCACCCAATATTAATCTCACCTTATTTTGCAACGGAAATAATGTATTAAAAATTTCTGTCTTAAATAGAAAGACGCCTATTCGAGTTCCAGCCACGTTTCTTTCGCAAGTTTCGGAATAAGCAGTATTACTATATAGGCAACGCCGAGCCTATTTTAGTACCTATGATGAGTGACAGATATTGTAAGCTTGAGTGTGCGTGTGGTGTAATGGATAACAGCTCGGAATTGGAAATCGAAAGTCGAGTTCCAATTCCAGTTGGGTTCGTTATATTCACTTACCCGCTAATACTCTTGGGAAACCACCTCCTCTGGTTAATTAGTAGAATTTGTATCAGTAAAAATGATTATTATCTAAAAAAAAAATCTTACAATCTAAAAATATTTTATGGCTTTATCAGGTTGACAAGCTGTAAAAAATCAAATGGAACAATAAAATGTAGAAATGATTTCTCTTAAGAGAAAACCTACGTTTGAGTTTATTCTAATGATGAAATATGCAAGATCAATTAAAAGAAAAAAATCTCTCATTTCCTAACTGAATTTTTTTATTTATAAGTGCAATTTATAAAATATTGAACGTCGTTTAATGTTATACTCAAAAGGTTTATTTCTAATATCTTCGAAATTTGAAGGCATCAATAATTTTTGCAATTTCTTTTTATTTGTTTGTTTTTTTATGGTTGGATAACACTCGGTAAATATTGTTGCCTTAAGTTTTTCCTCATTCAATGATATGTAAGACAATTGTAATGACAAAGCACTTTATGTGGGTGTACTTAGAAGTTGATTTCTCCTCTAGCCTAGTTTTGAAAGCTCAACTGGTGAGGACAAATTGCTAGTCACATTCAGTGCCTCGATAACAAAGCAAGTGACGTTCCATCATTATCGAGCGAACTCTGAATTTTCACCTATGACGATGAATGGACTTTCTCTTAGGGAGGGCCAGTGCCTTGAGCGCCTATTGGGATTTGAACTCAGGTCAAAGCTCAACTGTAACTCGTACATATGATCTATCTCTAAAGATACTGGAAAAATCGTCGGTTCTAGATGGCGCCCCAGTAATTACCTGACAGCTCTTGCTATCCTCTGCCATTACAAGTACCAGATCAGGCCGAAAATGGAGTGATGCTGCCATATCTGGACAGGAGCTGCCCTTCTTCATTTTCCAGTCTCGATAGAGTCTAAAAGCGTCTCCGCGTCATTGTCGGTGACAAATTATTTTCCACCCTACAACCTCATTTTCACAGACGAAACGCTATCAGCCTCTCGCTGATTTATCGCTATTTCCATGGAAAGTTTTCAGTCGAATGTTGTTAATACTGTTTATCATAAGCAGAGCATTTAATTAAATATTTGTATCTATAAAAAATAGCGTATATATATATATATATATATATATATATATATATA
The DNA here is from genome assembly GCA_903632075.3 of Acanthosepion pharaonis. NCBI lineage: Eukaryota > Metazoa > Mollusca > Cephalopoda > Sepiida > Sepiidae > Acanthosepion > Acanthosepion pharaonis. The sequence continues at coordinate 716,822 of CAHIKZ030001054.1, forward strand.
TATATATATAGAGAGAGAGAGAGAGAGAGAGAGAGAGACAGAGACAGAGAGAGAGATGGATGGTGTAATGGTTAGCAAGCTTGTCTTGCTAGACCAATTACGATTGAGTAGTGAGTTCGATCCTGGAAAATCACTATACGTATATATATATATATATATATATATATATATATATATATATATATATATATATATATCACGCAAAAAAGTCTCGTTAAGACGACTAAAGTTTTTTGTTTTTTTTTCTTCGTACAAGTGTTTTATTTTCTAGACATAAAATGTGTAAAAATTGCCCGAATGTTTTGTATATCCGATCGCATTTTGACTATTATTTTCTTCATAATCAAGGATGTTCTTTATTTTTAACTCAATATATAGATTTCTTCATATATGATTTTAGAGTGATGGGAATGTATTGTTTATTTTCCAAATACAGTCACCACATTGTGGCCGTGTTCATAGTTGAGGTTATTGAGTTTTGGATTTTTTTTTATTATTAGGGATTTCATTATTTTTAGTCTTTTGTTACCTGTTGGTCAGAATATTATACTAATATATTGCATAGATCTGTGAGTATGAATGATAAAGTCCTAAAAGATAGTAAACTTATTAGTATTAGTAGTAGTAGTAGTAGTAGTAGTAGTAGTAGTAGTATTATTAGTAGTAGTAGTAGAAATAATATTTCACTTCCGCACAGCATCAGTCAGTTCTGTGCCATGCGTGATACACGCTTAGGCGATCATGTATCTTTCGATACATGACAGTAGTTTGCTATTTCTTTCTGCGGTAGACCAGTTGCCATCCAAGGCTATAGAACCCGGTCTGTCCTGCTATTTACCCATAGCTGGGGGTGGGGAGAAGATAAGGATTCATACCTTTCTCAAGGATTTTAGCACGTAAATGAATGTAATGGCTCGACTGAAATTCGAACTCGGCTCTCCGATTCCTCAATCGGACCCACTATCCATTACTCCACCGTGCCTCCCCATTCCACAAGGCATATGATGCTGATAGATGGTAAGATGCTTAATTTCAGGTCATTTCTACTGACTTAATAAAATAAACCGGTCATTAAACGAGTTGTCATCTCCACGCTGTATCCCATACTTTTCGAAGTACCTTTCTTGTTTTGAGCGGATATATGCTTTATTTATTTTATTTTTTTTTTTGCAATGGGTCTGTTTCCTTAATCCCAATCCAATATTTGCAAGGCTTTTTCATGTATTTTACACAACGTCCCAGTGTTCCAATGATCATTCATACTTTAAGTACTTTCTTTGCTATTGCTTCCCAAAATTTCATCTTTTAAATCATCGTAGTTACGGATCTAATCTTTTATTAATCTAATCTTATAATCTTATTTAATCTTTTATTATTAATTATACCGGGCTAACGTAGCTCAATTCAAGCAAAAAGATTTACATGAAAAAGGATCTTAATCACTCAGGAGAATTTTACTAAACATCGGGAAGATGGAAGAGGTTGCAAAAGATGCCACTGACACATATTTATCCCGATGGCGATGACCAAGTTGTCATCAGTGGCTTTGTTTCTAATGATAGTAGTAGTTAGGATAATAAGTTATGGCTATCCTAACTGATAGCCACGACTGCTTTTCACAGGAATATTGTTATAAGTTATTGCAAGAATGAGTTCGAGTCAGTAGAAAAACAGAGTGTGTGTGTGTGTGTGTGTGTGTGTGTGTGTGTGTGTGTGTGTGTGTGTGTGTGTGTTTTGACAGACAATAGGATTCTTTTTGGATTCGTGGGTAGTGTAACGGATATCGGCGCGGAAAATGGAATTGAACTCGCCTCAAGTTCCGGGTTAGTCTGTTGCGTTCACTAATACACTAATGCCCTTGGGAAAGGTACGAATTCGTCTCTTCTCCCCGTAGTTAAAATAGCAATATAGAATCGGCTTAGATTTCAACAAGTGTAAAAAAAATTAAGATGAATAAAGGAAAAATTCAAACCGTGAAGAAGACAACGGGAAACCATTCCATCTTTACCAAGAATGCTTCTCAATTCGCAGATCCTAAATAAAGATTCAATTGAGCAATGGATGACTTTGTCTCTCTAACAGAACTTTCAAATTGTAATCGCTCAATTCTCCTCGTGGACGAGCATTTTCATCACGTTTCAGCCGATTTATTGAAATGTTAAAAACAATAGAGGAGGAAGGGTATTTTTTTAAAAATCAACCTCGATTTATATTGTCACCAACGTTGATAGTTCCTCAACAACCAGCTTTTATCATTGTATCTCTTCATATTTAACATGTCGATATTATTAATTCTTTATTAAACTTATATTGAACATCTACAGAAGAAAAGAGGCACGGTGGAGTAATGGATAGCGGCTCGGATTAAGGAATCGGAGGGCCAAGTTCGAATTCCAGTTGAATCGTTTACGTGTTAATAGCCAAGTATAGGTAAATAGCAGGAAAGTTGGTCCACAGCAGAAAGAGCTGGTAGCCTGCTGCTGGAAAAATCTGTCTCGTCAGTCATGTATCGAAAGATACATGATCGCCTAATTGTGTGTTATGCACGGCGCATAACCGACAGAAGAATATTAATTATCCATATGTTCGCCAAACCTCACTAGCCCTATCGTATACTCCATCTTACAAAAATGTTTAAAATAAATAAATTTTCCTTTGCTGAAGTTATTTTTTAATAACGAGATTTAGAAACGTAACTTGAGAAATTTTACTAAATATGGAAGATATTCTACACTTCATAACATTTGGTAAATACTTAAACCAGTGATTTTCGACCAGGGTTCTGCGTTCCGCCAGTAAAGTCCAGGGTTTCCGCATCAGGCTTCACGCCCAAATTTCTCATTGAATTTTTAATGGAAATAAAATGTAATCCATTTAAACTGAAGTTTTTTAAATACATGTGTAATAACCGTAGAAGCAAGATTAAAATTGCATATGGACGTCGACAATATTTTTACAGTTTGTCTTTGTATTTTTTTGTAAATAAATCTGAAGATGAGTACTTTTATTTTATTTTAATATTTAAAAGCTTCTTCTTCTTTTTTTTTTTTTTTGCATAAGACAATTAATTTATTGCAGGGGTTCCTCGAGCCACTGGAAGGTTTCCTTGTGGTTCCGCTCCAGCAAAAAAGGTTGAAAACCACTGACTTAGACTAAGCAAATGCATTTTGATGAGGTATGACACAAAGGCTTATTTTAACTGCTAGGAAAATTTTCTTTCGGAAAGATATAAATAATCCAGAGGGTTTGCTGGTAGCAAACTGCCTGCATGAGTATAGAAAATGAATAGAGCAAGTACACAAAAAAAGAAGGCAGCAAACACTTAACAAACACTTCCTTGTCTTAAGCTGCCTTACGAAGGAGAATGTGACACAGAAATCCGAAAGCACATTGGATTAACGAAAGATGCCTCCCAAAAGCTAAACAAAGTATTAAGAAACAGGAAAATTTCGTTAGAAACAAAAAAAAGATTACTGTACTACGATGTAGTATCAATTCAATGCTACTATATAGAAAAGGCTTACAGCCACATCCCGTTGAAACAAAGGTTCCCGTACGATCACTGAAGTTAAGCATCTTTGAGCCTGGTCAGTAAGTAGATGGGTGGCCTCTTAAGAATACCAGGTGGTGTAAGCTCGGATTTGTTGGTGGTGTAATGTATAGTAGTTCGGAATTTTTAATTGGAGAGCCGAGTTCCAATTTCATTTGGGTTTGTTATATGCATTTACGCGCAAATATCCTTGAGAAAGGAATGAATCCAACTCTTATCATTCACCCGTCTATGGGTTAATTAGCAAGACAAGTATCACTAAATCATTATCTCAAAAACAAAATTATTAGAATCTAAAAATATTTTTTGGCTTTAAATAACCTTCAAAGAGGTGATAAGGCGTAGAAACCGAATCATTCAATCGCGCATTCAGTTGTATAACCTCTGAACTAAATAACCCAGTGCTTGCTTGGAGTCATCACAATGTCCCTCAAGGGATCAAGGTGAATGTGCTACTAAAAGAACGGGAATCAAGATGATGATAATGATGATTAAACTATATATGCAGTTAATAAACCGACTTCAATATGAACGCGATCAATGTGCTGCTATTAATGGTAGAGATGATGGCTATTGAAGAAGTACTGATTACAAACTGATCGAAAATGGTAGGATGGAAGCTGTCGGTGGTGTCGAAGGGATCAGAGGTGATGTTTGGCGGGAACGACAGTGAATCTGACAATGGCAGAAATGATTTGAGGTGGTGGTGACGATGATGTAAATGATAGAGGGGGGGATACCTGGAAAAGTGGATGACAGAGAGCAGATGTGATTGTGATAAAGAGGAAGTTTGATCTCTGCGTTGAATATCCAAATGAGATCTATGGAAGTGGACGCGCAGCTAATGCCACTAAATTGGGAGCATTTCAAAAAGCACATTACAAAGCGAGTCCACGCACGAATTCTCCCTCGTGAGCTTCATAAGAAACTACAAACGCAGCCGGAATAATCAGCAGGAGGTTTTTGCTTACCAGTTCACTTACCTACTCAGTTCATTTTACATACATTTATAACTATTTCTCTATCTAGAATTTTTCTTTGAATTTCCTTGATTTGTTTTTCCCTTTAAAAACTGACTAGTCCAACGTCTTTCATATTTGCCTCTTTAAATTTAAATAATGAATTCTATGTGTATTCGCCGTAGTAATGGCGAGTTTCTTATAAGTTAATTTTACGTTTGCATTCTAATGTTGGTACTGACGTGAGGGAAACAACATATGACTTTGTTAAAATCATATATATAAGACAAAGATTTTAGAACAACAATCTGGATTTAATAATATGTTAGATTCATACATTCTTTTCTTTAAATGATACTAAGCGAGGACAACGAAACTATTTAATCGTTAGTGCATGGAGTCCATTTTTATTTCAGAGTGAGAGTTTGCCTAAAGTTTTAAATCCGCCAGCCCTAAGATTACTATTACCTTGCAAGATAAAATAAGCAAAACAAGCTAAAAATGCTCCTGAAACTATATGCAGCAATGACTAAAAAGAGGTACTGAAAAAGGCAAGCAAACCTTCAATTTTAGGCGATTCGTGAAAATCCAGAAGGTGGCCTAATCATTATATATATATATATATATATATATATATATATATATATATATATATATATATATATATATATATATATATATATATATATATATATATATATATATATATATATATAGAGAGAGAGAGAGTACATATATATGTTAGCAAGCTTGTCTGTGCTAAGACTATTACGATTGAGTAATGAGTTCGATCCTCACAGGGTGACCCCTACTTTTGGCCTTGTGGCACTTCTAAGCTACGCTTGGAAAATCACAACATGTATGAAAGTATGTACATTTTATTTACTCCCTCCCCACTACAATTTCAATGCTCTTGCTTTTCTCCTCCTCTTCTATTACATTTCACGTTGTGCGTTTATATATAAATAATAAAGGTTCGGAAATCATTTGGCCCGAATCGTCTGTGCATACCGAAAGGATGTAAAACCAAGGTAGAGTGATTGGCTGATCTAATTATTCTTTTTAATTTCAAAGCTCTGAATGTTAAATTTTTATTTTCTTTTACGTGTATTGAGCACTTTTGAATACAACTGTTTCCTTATTTAATTCAACTCTGACCAATGACTATTATATATATATATATATATATATATATATATATATATATATATATATATATGAATGAAACCTGTCGTGTAATTTATTGGGGTTGTTGTAACTTCTTCCTTTAATGTCGTTCTTATCATTCACCCCTTAACCATCTATATCTAGAGACGAGACGCGTTAAATTTGAGCAACATCTAGCCGACACACTGGGTTAAAAATAGGAAATTGAAATGATGCATATGACACACTCATATCCTCTCTCCCACCTCACTTCCTCACTTCGTTAATTTTACGTACACTTGATGAGGTCCGTAAAAACGTGTGAATTTCTTTTTTCATTTTCATTTCAGCTTTTGGAAGTAAAGTCTGATGATCCAGAACCCTGTTAAAGGGGTTATGGTGAAATAGCTTATTACATGGAATCTTAACGTGGTCTGTCTTTTATTCAAACATATATATATATGTATGTATGTATGTATGTATGTATGTATGTATGTATGTATAAATAAAAAGAAAGAACAGTAAGATATATAATCCGGTGTTCTTAGATATTTTTATTTTTACAAAATAGTGCTCAATGTAAATTTACAGAGCATTAATATTATTAAGAAAACATATTTTAAATCAATTAATTTATAATATATTTTAAACCATATTTTAAATCAATAATATATTTTAAACCATATTTTAAATCAATTAATTTATATATATATATATATATATATATATATATATATATATATATAAATAAAGTGAGAGAGAGAGTATAAAAAGAGACAGAGAGAATATATATATATATATATATATATATAGAGAGAGAGAGAGAGAGTAAGAGAGAGAGTAGGAGAGATAGAGAGAGTTTGGGTATATATAGAGAGGCATGTTGTTTTAAATCCCTAAAAATGTTAGTTATCATTCAGTTATTCAGTTATTCATTTTTAGGCATTTAAAACAACATGCCTGGCCGCATACACAATTCCGGAAAACCTTTGTTGAAAACACAACTATACTTAAACATGAAAACAATAAACAAAAACTAAAAATTCTTGAAGCTATATACATAAAACAGTTGAAACCTAACCTGAACAAAATAAACTACAAAATCTCCACAAATATTCTTAAATGCCTATAATTGATAACAGAAGCCATTGGTTTATACCAACGGCTTCCGATACTTAATACTTCTCGTTTTCACTCTCGCGTGGCCATGTGTGACGTCACGAGCTGCGACGCGATTTTCCCTTCCGCGTCTCGTATACACGAGATAGTGGTTGCCTTGAAATTTTTCATGCAACAAACAAAGACTATCATTATTGTTTCGTCCGTGTATTGGTTGACATATTGAAAAGTACTTGCCATCTTTGATAATGACTTATATAAGCCGAAAGCTTAGAATTGATTTAAACGTGTATCAGTATGGTGATTTCCTTTCGTCTTTCAATGATAATGTTATTAAGCTTATCAGACAATATGAAAGGAACTTACTTAAAATAAATAAACAAAAATTGTCTATATTATTTAATGAAACATGCATCAATGAAAATTGCTGCCTAAATATGCACAATATATATATATATATATATATATATATATATATATATATATATATATATATATATTGATTTGTATTCTTTTTCTTATGTAAATAATTTAAAAGAACATTTTAATAAGCATAATAACAGTTTTTGTTTATTTATCCATTAACAGATATTCACACGCAGTACGACTTCCTTGAACGTTCCTCATCTCTACCGTTCTTATATTTTCAAAAGGAAACGCGTCAGCCTGCCGACATTTCGAAACAATTTTATTCCTTTTATTGATTAATCCATTTATTTTCTGGAATTTCGCCTCCATACATAGATTGCAAACTCTTCCACTGTTTTTTGTCGTTTTTATTATCTTCCCTTCTACTACCGATATTTTCCATTTTATTTTTAGTCCCCATGTTTCGGACGTTGTATGCTCCGGCCTTCTTCAGATGATATACGTTGGAATTTCGAACCTAATCCTTTATTTAGGCACTGTGGATAAAAGTGTCGGTTGCAGTAATCTAGTGAATTGACCCAAAGAGTTGTGAGTTCAACAGCAAACTTGGAGAGTTGAGTTACTAAAGGGAAATATCTGAAACTGAGATATCCAAAAAAGGCATGGCACGTGGAACGAGAACAATCTACCCCAGTGGACTAAATAAGGGGTTCGGTTCGAAATTCCAATGTATATCACCTGAAGAAGGCCGGAGTTTACAATGTGAATACGACAATAAACATGAAGACAACAGTCTGAACAATGTATATAGTTTAAATTCTTACAATGCCTCATCTCAGAAATATAGACAAACGATGCACCAAATTTTAACATTCTCAAAGAGTATTAATATGACGACTTCCAATCTGACACAGGAAATAAAAAAGCGTGCTGTGTCCCCAGCCGACAACAAAATCGACGCTTGAAGGTGAGAAGGTGAATAAGAGGAACAAAGTACCCACGGTGATGAATAATATGTCGTTTGTGGTTGTCATGTTGTACGTGAGACAAGAGGGCTATGTTATGTCGACTTCAGCAAGTTAGAATCAAAGTCGGCGCCTCCATTGTCAATTTATATAGTAATATTATGATCAATTTTTGGCACAAAAATTACTATGCCTGGTCGCAATGAACCTATCAGATTGCATTTTAAATAGATAACAAATTAAGCCACTTTTTCTGCATAAAATGGAAAAATTTCTACAACTCAAGACAGATGTGAAACTGATCATGACATAGCCACACGTTTCTGTATTTCCAATTAACTTTTGAAAGTCAAAAACAGTTAACCCAGTATAATTACAAATTGTATATATATATATAGATCGAATTCCAGTCAAATCCATTACATTCATTTACGTGCTAATAACCACTGGGAAAGGTATGAATCCCCTTCTACTCCCCCCAGCTATGGGTAAATATCAGAACAAGCCGTCTTTTATGGTAACTGGTCTACTACAGAAAGAAATGGCAACCCACTGCGGGAAAAAAATCTCCCGCGTCAGTCATGTATCGAAAGATACATGATCGCCTAAGCGTGTATCACGCATGGCACATAACTGATTGATATATATATATATATATATATATATATATATATATATATATATAATTTTTCGTTTAACTGTTGAAAATCAATACCCTGAGATTATGGGATCATATCTCATGCCCAGAACATTTGATGGTTAAATTAGGGCAACAAACACATAATTTTAACTGTTTAACTGTTACATCTATTTTAAGATGTGCATTATTTTACATGTCTATATATAATATATATATATATATATATATATATATATATATATATATATATATATATATGGGTGTTTCAGAAAAATTTATATCATTTGTTAATCTAATAACTTGACCAACACATAATTTTAACCGTTACACTAATTTTACGATGTGCGTTATTTTACACACACACACACACACACACACACACACACACATATATATATATATATATATATATATATATATGTGTGTGTGTGTGTGCGTTTGTTTGTTTTGAACAATAAAAAATATTCAAAAATTAAAATCTTCAGACACACTGGGTTGTATATTAATATTCTTTCGTTTTTATTATTTAAGTTAGATTCCTTGACTAGTTTCGGCCAATATGGACATCATCAGGAGAAAAAAAATAGTCTTGTTAGTAGCAGAGAACTACAGAAATGAATGATTTGATAGAGAAATGAACTTTATCTGTAGCTTTCATTTGTTTTTTACTTTTTCTAACATGAATTTTGGTCAGTCCTTGTGTTGCTCAGAGTCTCTTTTATGTTGTTATTTAAGATAAGAGCTGGATGGATGCATGTTTCTCTGAATTCCCTCAGTTATTTTGACAGTTTTATTGGTTCCTGGAAAGGGGATGTGTCTCTGTTAAGTGTGGGTGTCATTTGGTTCTTAGAGAGTGTGTGAGTGAGTATGATGTGTGTAAGTGTGTACATTAGTATGGTTGTGGGTTATCATTTGGCTCATTGGATAGTGAGTATGTGTGCAAGTATCTATTAGTATGGGTGTGCGTATAAGTTCATTACTTATACACACACCTATACTAATATACACACTTTCACACATCATACTCACTCGACACCTCCGTAAGCATGTCTGTCTTGTGTGGGGGAGAAATGTGGGTAGGTCCTGATTTGTGGGGTTATATATTAATTCTATGTTGTTAAATTTGTGATTAAGCCCGTCTGAATGGAACGTTTTTAGGCACCGAATCCACTTATTTTCATGTCCTTCTAAAATCTTTCTAATGATATCTGCTCTGAACATTTCTATTTTCTCAATTATAGTGAATTTGGCATGGGTTTTAAAATTGTGTTTTTATTGGCGGAAATGTTGTGCTACATGTTGTTCTATATATATATATATATATATATATATATATATATATATATATATTAAATGATTTAAAATTTAAAATTTGTTTTTTTCGCTACACAATAATAACCATGTTTCAAAAATGGAAGCTAAAAGCTTCGAATTTAATTAATGTAATTAAATTAAAAACATCAGTTCCATTTTATCCTCAAGCGAATTTTGGAGTAACTTATTTTTTAAATTTACTGAGTTTTAAAGGCACAGAAAAATTCATAATTCACTGTTTCTGAGGATACAGAGAGATCCAATCATTCAGACAAGGGGTGGTAGCATGTTCATTTTTATTAACTTTTGTTGTATCAGTTATTAGTTACGTTCGAAAAAAAGGGGTTATGCTTAGGTAGGGTAGGGATGTATTTTTCAATGAATTCTGACATCCGTTAAAGGCATGTCGTTTGGGGTTTTTTTTAATAATTTTATTGTTGACGGCAAAAAATTCTTACGGCATTTTTTCTATTTGTATACTTAAAGATTTTAGGGGGATTTTTAGGTTAGAATACGTTTAATTTCATTACAATTCTAAAATATTTTTCCTTTTAATTTTTAATAGACTATATGTCTTTTAAAACAAGTAAATATAGTAGAATTATATACAGTATATAAAATCATTTTTTCATATCAAGTATAAGTATGTATATTACCAGGTAACATTTTTTTTAAATTTCTGTTATTCAGTAAACTTTTATTTTTTATAAATTTAGTAATATATAGTTTCTCATGTATGCACAAAGGACGTGGGTCATTTAATGGCCTACATATTCTAGCTTTTCTTATTAATTTCATTTTACTGCAGGTATTTTATTGGATTCTATTAAGTGCTAGAAGTACTTTGAGAGAGATGTTTAGGTTAGAATTCGTTTTATTTAACTACAATTTTAAAATATTTTTACTCTTAATTTTAATTGACTATATTTCTTTTTAAAACAAGTAAATGTAATAGCAATGGTTATTACTGTGTAGTAAAAAACAAAACATATTTTAAATCAGTTAATTTATAATATTAATGCTCTGTAAATTTACATTGAGCACTATTTTTGTAAAAATAAAAAATATCAATAAGAACAACGGATTACATATCTTACTGTTCTTTATTTATATATATATATATATATATATATATATATATATATATATATATATATATATATATATATATATAGGGTGTTTCAGACAAAATTGATATCATTTGGCAATCTAATAACTTGACTAGCTCTCCTTCCAATGATATCAAATGTTAACGTTATGTGCAGAAACAACTCTATTCTATGTTTTATCTTTTATTTTTCAAGCATATTAATGCCATTGTCTGGAAAAGAAAAAAGTCGTTTTTGATGTTTTAGAGTATGCTCGAACACAATCGAACAAGAAGACTGTGCATCGTGCATTTGTGAGAGAAATCATTAAAATGCATCAGAATCATTACCACACTGGAGACTGTAAAACCCCAAAATTCTGCAGCGTGTTTGGCGGGAAATTGGCTACCGATTTGACATGTGTTGTGGCACAGGCAGTGTGCATATTGAAAACTTGTGAAAGCGTTCATGAAAACCACATGCCTTTGAATTCTTCGTTCAAATTTTGATGAATAAATTTTACCTTGCTCAAGAATAAGCCTGTTTAGTTTCACTTGCCTAGTCTATGTAGTTACCGAAATATTTACATCTCATATGACATTTTTAACACACTGTCTCTGTGTGTATATGTGAACATATTCCAAGTGTATTTCCTTTTTTCCTATAATGATCAACCTGGCTATGTTTTTAACTGATTCATACGGATATATATTTATTGACTCAATTTACTGATACAAGGACACAATTGTGGGACACATGGTGCGGATCGAACTCATTACACAAAAATCATTAATTTTTAGTCTACAGAGCTAAGGGCGTTAGTCCACAGCAATATTCCTCCTATATATATTCAATATTTGCATATGTCAGTATAAATGACTGCATGCAAATATGCTTATCTACAAATGTACAAAAAACATCTCATGTGTGTATAGCTCATCTGCGCTATTTTAGGGCTAATATATTGTATACACACACACACACACACACACATTTATATATATGTGCGTCTGTGTGTGTTATATATGTGCGTCTGTGTGTGTGTGTGTGTGTGTGTGTGTGTGTGTGTGTGTGTGTGTGTCTGTCTGTTTGATGGTATTGTTCTGGCATTTGAGATATTTCTAGACAAGTGCAAGTCCATTAAATCTCTATTCATCCAATCACACTGACGCTCTGTGGGTTAGGTTTGCTTGAGAACAGACATTGAGACAGGAGAAGAAGAAGAGTTGCACGTGTAAGCTAAGGGTCCTGCCCACATGCCTTTTTCCCAAGCAGCCAATGTCGCCACAGGTAGGGATTTAGCCCGGGGCTAAGCCTGCAGAATGCCGAACGAATTGCCCAGAAACATACTGTGCATTATGAGCTTTTTCAAAAAGACCTTTTTTTTTCAAAAAAGCGCGCTACTCTACCAGACGGAAGTAGTATTGGTATGTTTATGAAGGAAGATGAGTGGTTGTATCGGAAGACTGGCATCCGACGGCCGGATGCAGTTCAAGATCGTGAGTTCGAATCGTAATCAGAGAACACAAATTCTTTTTTTCGTATGCTATGCAGTGGAAGTAAAATACTTTTGTTTAGTTTATTTATATATTTTAGAGTTGTCTTGAAAGTTTACTGTGCATATTTTTATTTTTCAAAATAACGTTTTTCATAAATTCTGAACTAAAGAAAATACGCTTGAAATATGAACGCATTCATTTAGACATACGCGCATGACAGAATGAAATTATGATTAGGTAAGTATATGATCATGCCAATGTTAATAAGGGTCAAGGTAGTGATATTAATATAGATATGTAAGTATACGCACAATTGTGTATGTGCGTGAGACAATAATTACATGCATCTATGCATATATATGTAGACTGTCTGCAAATAGAAATTGCTAATAAAATTGCATATAATTATAGATATACTATTCCCTTTCCCTCAATATATATATATATATATATATATCGAACGCGAGAAGAAAATGTGAGATAAATATTACATTGCCCATACACATAGATGAATGCACATGCTAACAGACATACTTTGCTTTATCATTCTGGCTTCCCTGGCTTTATTGGGAAAGGTTCACTTCGGCTAAAGTAGCTATTTGTCAGATGGATAAAAAGGAATACAGGTTCGATTCCTGTCGGGTGGCGCTTTTCCTTCTTTTTTTTTTTTAGGACATTCCGTCTCTAGGCAGAATGGTATTACTTTCACTGTTTAAAATAATATGAATGTCAATGCAAACAGGTTTACCCACTAAAAATAACGCACCTCGTAATGAGTTAAGAGAACCCCGGGGGGATCTGACACTCATAGGACATATTGAAAGTAAGACAGTGATAGGGGAAGAGCGAGTAACGTATTTAATGAGTTTTGATGAACTGGCGGTAGATCAGGGACAAAAAGAGATGGTAAAGAGTTAAACATTGCTTCGAGCCACAAAGAGCAGGAAGTTAGGGAAGAGCCATAATTGACCACGTCGTAAAAGGACACGGCATATTTAAGAATTTTAGTGATCTCGCAATCTTCCAGAAATAAAAAATATATATAATTCCCATAATTCCATAGAAAAACGAAACCGTTCTATTGGCGGGAAATTCAGTTAATGGAGTTAAATAATAACACATAATGTTCAACAGTTAATGGATGGTAATAATGTCGGATAAATAAGATCACGCTGAGGTAACCACTTTATTATAATGGGCCTTGTCTGACACCAATTTTTGGTTAGTAAAATATAGCATATATTCATCATAACAACAGAAGATATTTAAAATATATATATATATACATATTATCAGGAGCATTTATTATCAAAATGATTTTTTGCATAAGATGATAGATATATGAAAGTCCTTGTAATCTGGTTGTTAGTAAATGTTTCTGGTATGTGTTTTGTGTTGGTGAATAAATAAATTATTTGCAAGTTATAGGTCTATCAGCAAAAGGCAATATTAAATATGATTAAGTGATATTTGTGTAAGTTGACTTATCTGTGATTTTAATTTCCACGTGCTCTCCTTGCGAGGAACCGGATGAAATAAAACGTCTCTAAATTTCCAGCCAGTGGAACTTTTTCTTTTTTCTATGAAATCATCGGATTTTTTACTTATTGTGATCGCGAGTTCACTACAGAAGAATAGAGATGCCTAACAAAAAAAGGATAACATGTAGATGTTAAAATGCGCATGGATACGACATTTCTGTCAAGTACCCTGTCTTAATCTTCAGGTGTCCATTATTTTAGATATACTGGATATATATGCTTATATGTGTTGATTATTGCGTTAATTTTTGTCCATGCGATGCGAGTTCCAAACTGAAGCAGAGATTGAACTCATGATTAAAAGATGACAACAACACTTTACTTACCAACGCCTGTAGTTTATGCTATTGTGTCAAAGTCAAACTGTAAATAACAACAAGAGATTCAGGAATGCAGTCTTTCTCGGCAAAACATACCCAAGTGCCGACTGTGGGAGTGACCACCTTCCAATGACATGCAAAGAAAGTGAAACTACAGAAAATGAAGAAGGCCAGTACGGTACCAAAATTGTAATACGACAGACTACTGAAAAATAGCAGAATTTGAAGAAGAAATATATGAAGAGTATTAAGCACAAATACAATGGACAAGATGAGAATGGAAACTCGAAGTGGAACACATTAAGAGAAGCTTTGGTAACATCACCAATCGATATCATCCCAAAGAAAAACAAAGAAAAAAATGAATGGGTGACAGATGAAATTTTCGACATGATGAAAAGGAGACAGAAAACAATGCCAAGGTACGGTGCAGAATACAAGAATCTACACAGGGAAATTACGAACAAATGAAGGCAGACTAAACAGGAATGGCTCAACGAAAAATGTACGGAAATAGAAAGACTGAGTATCAAAGATAAAGCAGATATGCATAAAAAAATAACAGAATTAACAGGACAAAAGACATGCTCATCAACAGGATACATAAAATCCAAGGCAGAGTCACTGATATTAAAGAAAGAAAAATATTTTAGAGTTGGAACGAATGCATGACGAAAAAGGAAAACAGTCAATACATAGAAATATAGAAAAACCATAAATATTAATATCTGAATTGGAAACAGCACTTGACAAATTGAACAGAAACAAAGCAGCAGGACCAGACAGAATCGTAATAGAGATGCTGACAGCTTTAGATGATTTCCGCATTGACAAGATTACAGGAATAATAAATGAAATACACTAGGAGTGAGATATATACCGGAAGACCTAAGTAGATTCATTTTCATAGCACTGTCTAAGAAGCCAGGTGCAAATTAATGTGAACTCCATCGGACACTCAGCCTAATGAGCCATATAACAAAACATCTTAATTCTGATGAATAGAGAGTCAGGCCGGAAATAGATCAAGAATAGTCCGCAATCGAGAAACTATACTGGAAATAAATCGCCTTCATGAAGATAGAAAATGAGTTCAGTAAGAATACAAAATTGGCAAGGTGTTTCAGACAAGGCCATGTCTTCTCACAAGACTATACAGTGAGGCGATTCTGAGAGAATTACAAGACTTACCAGATAATTCAGTGTTGATAGCAGACACGGAAAGGGAACTAAAAGAACTCCTACAGAAGATAGTGAAAAAAAAAGCTAGAAGAAAGGATTAACATCAACTGCAAGAAGACTAGATGCCTGATTGTAAGCAAAAGAAAAAACCCAACATGCAAATTGGTGATACCAAAATCAAACAATTACAACAATTTAAATATCTTGCAAGTGTTTTAATAGATGACGGAGAGTGCGACACTGAAAGGCAGTCGCATTGGAATAGCGAAAGATAACATTTCAAAAGTTAAGCAAAGTATTAAGAAACGGAAAATTTTCATTAGAAACAAGGAAAAGAGTATTAAACTGTTACGCAATATCAGTCCTCCTATATAACAGTGAATGCTGGACAATCCCCATAGATGAAGAGGAGATTGAAGCAACAGAAATGTGGTTCTACAGAAGGATGCTGAGAATATCATGAACCGAACACGCAAGAAACGACGAAGTTCTAAAGACAAGAGAAATAAAAAAGGACACTTTTACTTAATATCAGAAAGAGAAATTTCTCGGGCATATAATAAAGAAATACAGCTTGGAAAATTTGATATTCACAGGACAGATTGATGGTAAAAGGGAGCGTTGAAAACACTGTATAACCTACCTGACGAGTTTGAGTGAATGGATGCTAGATGAGGGTTTGGGAGAGATAGTCAAAAGATGACTTTATTAAGGACGACAAGGAATAGGATGTTGTTGAAAGCTATGATTAACAAAGATTCTCAAGGGACAAGGCATATAGAAGAAATCCACTGTCAGATTTTGATAATTTTGCTTCAAGAACTATCCATATACGAGAATTACTAATATATCGTACTTTAACTTATTTGAAGTACTGTTCTTATCTTTACCTGACATAAATGTTGGCATGAAGCTTCGACCAAACAAACTCCTGGCGATGAGATGTTTTTATAGACACGAAAAGTATCTATAATATCTATAACAATCAAGGATGATAATAATTGTTCGAATACGTCAATCGTATATTAAATTCATATATCAAAGAATAAGTATAATCTTTAAAAGAATGGGTTAAATGAAACAAAAAATTGAGTTAAAAATCAAATCATGTCTATATGATTTGAGGGCAACATATATTTGTGTATATGAATACATATTTCAGTATATTCTTACCAGCAGGGTATTAGTATATGCATATTTGAGATATAGATGCGTGCGTATGTAATCGAATAGATTACGCGTTTCTGAATATATATATATATATATATATATATATATATATATGAATATATGAATATTAACTAAATGTTATTAAAATTCCCCTAAGTTGACGTTGGTTGAAAGAAATTTTGTTTAAAATATAAAATAAATGCTTTATCATTGGTGTTGCGCAGACTCAGGCAAACGACGTACACACATTATTATATATATATATATATATATATATATATATATATATATATATATATATATATATATATATATATATATATCGACCGACTTCATAAAGAAATGCGTCCTGGGTATAACAAACTGCTCCAGTAGCAAGGCCTCTGATCGGAAGGCTTTGAGGGGCGTGAAAGCAGCTCTTACTGACCGTTGTTCCCAGGTCTATGCAGATCTGGGGTGGTAGCATCTGTTAGGGTCCTTGTTATAAGCAAATAGTGAAATCTCAAACAAACACTATGAAAGTATAAAAATACATGTTTATAATAAAAAACGCCAATAAATTTTCATATTAAATAACAGCCATATATTTTTTGTAAAAGAAATTACTAATGCTCTCCAGCAAATAAAATTTCAGCATTAAATGACCCATAACGAGTTGATATGCCGCTAAATAAACAAAACAAAATCATAATTTTAATTACGAAACATAATACTGATTTGATAGCATGTAAATGGGTTGACAAGCAATGCGGACCTAGAAATCTCTACTGCATGTTCACTGTTAGTTTCACTCTTCAATACAATATTTAAACATGTGGACAAAAACATTGTTTGTTATGATTATATATATATATATATATATATATATATATATATATATATATATATATATATATATATATAGATAGATAGATAGATAAAATGACAATGCATATTCGATTGGGATACCAAAAAAGTTATTCTAATCTAACCCAATTCGCAAAATGTAACCATATATACAACCATCAGGATTTTGGAGAAAAGGGCTTCTTAATCGGGCTGAGAACTTTTCAACACCTCTTTGTAATATAGCTATTCATGATTTAAGTAAATTTTTCAAAGGTGTAGGAGATCGTATATTTAAAGCAGGATGTGTGTGTGTGTGTGTGTGTGTGTGTGTGTGTGTGTGTGTGTGTGTGGATACTCGTTTTTATTTCCCATAGAGAAAAGAATCAGGTATGTGTTTGAACCTGTAATTGTCTGGGTGTGTATGCGTGCGCGGATTTTGTGGACGGATATATAGGTGCACCTGCCTGCATCGTTCATTCATTTTTGGATCCTTAAAATTTTTTTGCAACCATTTCGAGGCAAACAGTGCAGTCTTGGCAGCTTCGTTAGTTAATGTCAGGAATCAATGAAGAAAAACATATTCGCCAATTCAATATCATAATCAAGCGAAATAGCCTGAAGGCACGGAGAAGAGTCGTTCGTCTTCATGTGGGGTTTTTAAGAGAAAAGGGAAGAAAAAAGTTCAGAAATATTATATTTTCATCTGCTTATACAAATATAGACATACAGGTATTATAAAATATGCAATCTTATTTATCTTTTATCTATAAATTTGTCGCTTATAAAATTCATATATATATATATATATATATATATATATATATATATTCTAGGCTTCTTTCTTTTTACATACATGCACACAGATGTATACAAAAAATAACTTTTAGGATAGGTCAGTATTTCAGATTTTATGAACATGCGAATGTATGAACGTCAAAGGTTAAGGACTGGTCTACATCAAACCTTCAGGCGAAATCCTTACGTATAATTTTTGAAGATATAAACTGCAGGTATTGTAGATTTTATGTGCGCATAAATGTAGTCTAGAATGAGAGTAGAAAGATTATATGCCTACATTATTCAAATGGGGAAAGCTTGTATTTTATTTTTTTTTTTTTTTTTTTTTCAAAATTCCCATTTATACCGACGGTGAGAATTCAATTGATCATATTTTCTCATCAAAATCCTTCTTGAACATCTGTAAATATATCATTCACCTGGTCCTCCTGCGATCTTTAAATTTATTTGCTTTATTCACCTATTGTAAATGACAGTACTGTTGTGACTCCTAATTATTATTTATACTAAGGACTACTTCATGGTACCTACCACCATTCAACCCACTGTGTAAACCATTTTACATAGTTCCAAAAATTAACAAATATCCAGGCTACTAAAGCTAGAACTACTCCGCTTTTCCTTCTCAGCCTCTTCTTCCCCAAAACCCCCCGTCCATCCCACCCGTCACAGAGCCTTCCACTCCTTCCATATCTCCCTCTTGCGTTCCCTTCAACTCAATGTCTCCACTGACTATTAGATTTCGGCCTTAAAAAAAAAATGCTTAAGTATGATTATATTAATACCTTTATTATTCATTAAATTAATTTGAATCGAGCTGATTTGTCCTGCCTAAAACAGCAAACGGTATCGGTCAATGAAAAATACAACCCAATATTAAAATCTCGAAAGTAGAGAATAAATTCTTGGCTAGGTAAACTGACTACTACTCACCACTAATCCCTTAGCCCTTTAGCCATCCCTTCTCTCTCACCTTCCCTCTACACTACCAA
This sequence comes from Acanthosepion pharaonis, assembly GCA_903632075.3. Taxonomy (NCBI): domain Eukaryota; kingdom Metazoa; phylum Mollusca; class Cephalopoda; order Sepiida; family Sepiidae; genus Acanthosepion; species Acanthosepion pharaonis. Next base: position 736,302 of record CAHIKZ030001054.1, read on the forward strand.
TCTAATGTGTCCGTCCGGTGAACTTTCTCCATTTGCGGAGGAGATTTTTTCCGATGAGTTGAACATATCAGTGTTCATGAAATAAAAATTATAAACGAAATAGATAATTAAAGTGTCCGTCTTCTTATTATCAATATATATATATATATATATATATATATGTGTGTGTGTGTGTGTGTGTGTGTGTGTGTGTGTGTGTGTGTGTGTGTGTTATTCGAGATTATTGAGTAAAATCAGAGACGGACTGTAATATAATCGATCCTGACCTGGCATCTCGACTTCTGTCACTTTCTCACTGACGTGACTTGGCTTCCCTATATGTTTTCTACAAATATTTTCACGGTAATAGTACTGCTGAGCTTTCCTCCTTAGTGCCTCGACCGCATGAATTTAGATGAGTTACTAGATTAACAGTTACACTGTTGAACAAGCTAGATTCAACCATATGTTCTATTCTAATAGTTTCTTTTCTCACACTTCTCGGCTGTGGAAATCTCTTGTTACAATCTCCAAAAACTTTAAATGCAACGTTATTCGCCATCTTCTGTCTTTCTAAATCCTGTTCCTTTATTAGACAATAAAGGATTTTTAAATCATTCTCTTTCACTCGCCGTAACCCCTTGTATCCTAGTGGCATTACTTCCATGATTGAGATTAAACGATTAAAAATATATATACGTTGTTTTGTCTCTTGTCTCTATTGTTGCTGTAGAGAAACGGAATGTAGGATAAGTTTGAGTTTCAAGTGGGATTAAACCTAGCCCTCTCCCATAATAGAGGTATTGTTTGGGGATCAGTGTCTTCTAGACATTTATCACATATTTTAATTTAACCCTAATGGTGTTCTGTTTGAGACAGGGAAGGGCGGCTACTCAAACGGAATGTCCCAAAATAATTTTTAAAGAGGAAGCACACGCGTAACTGAACTAGGGGGAAAAATTGCTCAAAACTCTTCAAGTGCCAGGAAAGGACCCTAGTTTTTTTCTCAAGGAGTGTTATTGCCTGGATCAAAGTCCTTCTGGTGCCGAGTTATATTAAATTTTGACCACAGGGCTTTGTTGGGTTCGCTTACTCGAGAGGAATGTGACACAAAGTTGACTTTAATGTGGGATTGGAACCCAAGTGTATATGGACTATAAGCAAAAATTACTCACGCTCCTCCGGTACTTTCTGTTTGAGAATACCTCAGGCGAAAGGTAATCACCCTAACTTCTTCCCCAAGAAGAGGTATTGCCTGTGAAGACGACTCCTTGAGGCTCCAGTATATAATCTTTAATTTAAATCCCTCAATACTGCTTAGCAAGGGATTATTTATTTGCACACCCACCTCGTGCAAAAATGTGACAAGATCAAGTTTAATTTGGATTTGGTAGTTGTTCAAAAAATGCACAAGCCTCCTTGGCATTTCCCCTTTGGGTGATATCGGAGGCACTGGATAATGACCCTAGCCCCCTCCCGAAGGATCGATACTACTTGGAAGGAGACCTCTTAGGGCTGGAAAACATAATATTCAATTCCAATCACTCGGCCTGGCTACTCCAAGGCATTGTAAAGAGATTACTCAAATATTGATGATTGCGCATTAAATTGAACTTCGTCATCAAGTCTGCATTATAAAATATATATGTGCATTCATAAATGATTAACTTCGTGGCAGTTAGTTGACATGTGCATAAACATTTTTATGGAACTGGAATAAAATAAAAGGCCATTTTGAACTACAAGCTTCATGCGTCATAGCTCAAATATAGATGTCTTAGTCAATTATACACCATTTGAAGCTGACCAATATCCGGTGTAATAGTCTAAAGTATACCCGGGGTTCTTCTACGAGAGAGCGCTTTATCCGCGGAACATGGGTTAGACCAGTTTTTACTTTCGGGTATCAAATGGGCTAAACTCGAATGTACAGGCTTAGGCTAGAATATACCGTTCCTTTTCCCGTTTAATAAGATGTATATTATTATATCTGCAGATGACAGTCAGAGATACTATGGTGATTTTCTAAGTTTAAATGTGGCAGAAGACTGAAAGTATGAGGCACCCAGTTAGGATCAAACTCATTATTCAATCGTAATTGATCTCGCGAGACAAGCTTACTAACCATTACACCACGTCAAAATAACCCCAGTTTGGGATACGATGGATCATGCAATGTCACACACCCGCAAAGGTTTATTTCATTCCGATGTTTGGTTTGCAGATTAGTAAGTCTAACTTCTGGATACTTATTAATTTTGTTAAAAAATTATTGAAGAGTGTTTATTCTTTTGTAATTAACCACTTTTGTTTTGTGTCAAGATCAAGTAATATAAACTTTTATTATGAACAGGTTTAGTTTCTCTCTTTACGTTTACCCAATAGCTGTATTAATTGAACAAAATGTATTCCTTCTTAGAAGCATAACGCGGCTCAGAATGAGAAATCGTAAAGCCGAGTTGGAATTCCAGTTGCGTTCTTTATATTCACTTTCTAGCAGCATGACCCGGCATTGCCCGTGCTTGATTCAAAAATCGTACGACTCATACAGCAATCGCTATCACTTGACATAAAATATTTTTGCCCTTCCTCGCCTTTAAAGGAGTGCCCTTTTCCGTGCTGATGTTGCTGCATGCCTTACTTCTTGTCTATCTCACACTGCGAATTTTTTCTAAGCTTTATACTAAACATTAAATCTGTTACGAAAAAAGAACTAAACAAAATGAACGCAAAATGATCGGCTTTAAAAAAAGGACTCGTAACTGGAAGAACCGAATGAAAAAAGAATGTTAACAACAAATACTTTTTTATACCTAACCCAGTTCTGCGGAATCAGAATCAACGTTGAGTTTAATCAAGCGAATGAGCCAATTGGAGTAAAGTGCCATTTTTCCCACTTGTGACGAATGCAGCTATCGATTTTTTTTTTTGGCATGCTAGTTAACACGAGTCAGTCAGCTGTTGGCTCTCACGCTGGCCAATAGAACCTTCCTGCCTATTCGTGGCAGCTAGCTATAGGCTCTCACTCTGGCTAGTAGAAAATGGCCGCAAACTACAGGAAACTGCTGTAGAAGCATGAAAAAATCGATTATTTCCACTATCGATGGGAGTTGGGAAATGCAAAGTCGGCCTTGCCCTTCCCGCTAATTTGGAGCATGTGCATGTAAATTTTGGTGCAAATCCGTCGAAAATTGCGGCCGTGCATTCATTACACACACACATCCTGCCTTTTATAGATAGAGATACGCAAACACCTTGGGAAATATATAAATCCGTCTCTTCTTTCCCCAGCTATGAATTGAATAGCAGGACAGACTGGGTTCTGTAGCCTTGGTTACGAACAAGTCTACCACAGAAAGAAACGGCAACCTCCTATCAGGAAAATCTTCTGCCTAATCAGTCACGAATCGAGACATGATCGCCCAAGCGTGTATCACGTGTGGCGCTTAACTGACTGACAAGGTTAAGAAAAATGGTTATCTTTGAAAAAAAATGGCAAATTGTAAGAAGTATCAAACTATTCATATCAGTGGATAAACACTTCTGATTTTTTTCGCTGATTTGTGTCAAATATTTTTCGGTGATTGAATGTGCTCCCAACAACTGAGTGTTGGGTTTTGGGGTGAACAGGTGCTCAGTTGGTCATTGGTGAGTGTCTACTAAGAAGATAAAGAATCAATTACGGATTTTCTAAGGGTTACATTGAGGGGTGTGTAATTTTCTAAATTGAGTTTACTAAATATTTCTATTAATCAGAATGTTTCAAAAACTTTAGATATTGCGTAACATTCGCTATTTTATTTAGTTAGCAATTTTATCTATCTAATTTTATTTTATAACCACTGACTCAATATTAGCTATTTTACAAATATTTTATATATATATATATATATATATATATATATATATATATATATATATATATATATATATATAACATCATCAGACGTTATTAATATTAATATAGAATCAATAATCTTTAAGACTTAACATCTGACTTAGCCCATGATTTGTTTTTTGTTATTTATTTAGTGGTGACGTGCCTGTATATGTTTGAAGGTCCTTCCAGAAATAAAAGCTGATTTTGTCAAAAGGCCACCTGCCATCGTGTTCTTTCTTTCTTACTGGGTATCATTTGCTTTTCCACTGTGTATTTCACGTATGTAGCTCTGTATCACAAATAATGTCGTTCGCAAATAATTGTAAGAGATTAAATATTTCTTCGAAGTAACACATAGATGGAATAAACACACACTTTTTATTCATCTACTATGTTCGGATTGCCTATAGAAATGCTTCCTAACAGGAATTCAATTATATTGCCTCAGTCTATAACACAACGTCGATTTCAAACTAACTGCACATTGCTCTACACACACGTATGATCGCAAAAAGGTTTCTTTAAAAATTCAAATACTTTTTAAAATCATGTTATAAACAATGATTCGTTGATTTGAAGGGTACGGGGTGGGCTTTGTGCATTTGTATTCATCCACATACGTGTATATTTCTGTATGTCTGGATATTGTGAGGGAAAGTCATTATGTGAGTATATGAACCTCTATGAGTGTAGGTTTCTTGCACGGTGATATATATATATATATATATATATATATATATATATATATATATATATATATATATATATATATATATATATATATATATATATTGCTGTTAACATTCACGTATACGCTAACTTTCGTTATTATGTATCAAATTTTCATTGAATAGAATTATATGAATATGGCACTAGCCATACGTTCGTGATTTTTCATCAGCCGCCATGACATTTTTGTCAAATATTTGCAAAGAAAACGAAGATAATAAACTTCAATTTCGTGAATTGTCATTTTGATATCTTTTTTAATGCGAGAACGACAAAATTAATTTTTATAGCAAGACTAAAACATGCTTCTTGTTTCATATCTTTCCCATTGATTTTTAATTTTTTTAATGGGGAAACAAGTCATTTTTATCCAAATAAGCCCATTGTTCTAGAATATACGAGTGATTTTTTAAAGAAATAGTTTTGAGTGCAGAGAAATTAGAAAAAAAATACAAAGAACCGTCTTTATCTAAGAAAGATTTTTACTGAAATTAGTAAACTCGGAATGACATTTTTTTTCCTCTTTTGTACACATGTGTGCATGTCTTTGTACAAAACTTTGCATATGTGTATTTAAATGATACAAAACAAATGTAAGCGAATTTAGGTATTACTATGTGTGTGGCATTCAAATATTTACTTGCTACAACTGAATTTTTCTCGATGCATTTATCTAAGTAGGCAACCCTTTGCGTACGTATGTGTGTGTGTTTTATAATGAATGCATATATTTAACGCCTTGTTACTGTTACGATATATTTGCATATGTGTATTAATCCGTTTGTAATTACTTGTAGGTGGTTACATCAATAAGTTCGTGACTTAAAGATAAAAACAAAGCATTTATTTTAATTTAAATAACAGACTACAGACTTACTGATCCAGCCTTCTGTGTAAACATGTGTTAGTAAATGTACGCGCAAGTGTGTATAAATACGGTTACATAACGACGTATATCCAGTTAGAGTATGTGTGTATGTGTGTATGTGTGTGCGTCTGTGTGTGTGTGTGTGTGTGTGTGTGTGTGTGTGTGTGTGTGTGTGTGTGTGTAGTAGTAGTAGTAGTAGTAGTAGGTAAAATCTAGTGGACAAAGCCAAGAAGACAATTAACACTGATATTTCGCACGAAACCTTTTGAAAAAGGCATAAACCTAAGATTTTCTTTCAGTCCCTGATCCTAACTGTTATTTTAGCGTTAACTTGTTCTATGGCAGACACGGATATTAAGATGGGTCAAAATTAGGCTGAGACTGATTAAGTTTCTTTCATTATTATCTAAATATGTCAGCATGAATCCCTACAGACGATAGGGTTTGTATTAAAAAGAACGACATAACAAGGATGTGGGCGTTTAGATAAAATATTATAAAGTTTACATAAATCATCATAAATTAAATTTCTCGGGTATCAATCTGTCATATATATATATATATATATATATATATATATATATATATATATATATATATATATATATACCTTTTGGCGTTGCTGAAAATGGTTTCATTTGAAGAATTGTGGGTGTTTGTGGGATCTGCTTGATTGTTGGCGAGTGGTTGGAAGAGGTTTATATGTAAAGTGGTTTTGTCTTTCCTATATGACTGATATATAACCTTTGGTTTGGGTGAGTGTGATGTCTGGGAAATCTATTTTTAGGTTTGCTTTTATGTATTTCTCATTATATTATATATATATATATATATATATATATATATATATATATATATAAATGATACAAAAATATGTATATATTGTATATACATACCTCCAAAAATTTACAAATAGTGCATACCATGACGAAAAACGCCCCAAACTTGATACAAAGAAAGTTGTATCGTCAAAATGTTATTATTAAGAGGAAAAAAACAACTATTCTTTTATCTTATTAAGTTTTTCAATCTTTTCAAGTACATTCGAAATTTTGGTTAAAAATGTGTTTTTCTTGCGTTAGTGGGTGGACCAAAGAAATTTAACGTCTTTGTTACTGTAAAAAAATATTGTTTCGGAAATTTTTGTAAAAATCGAATAATTATCGGATTTTAATGAAATTTTCATGACTTATTTACACATAAATTAATTTTTTTAAGAAAGTCTTGGTAAAAAATATTTTTTACATCTGTTGTCCCCGCTTAATTTTAGGGAATTTCAGCCTCTTCCTATTTATATTTATATAAATTTATATAAATTTCAGCCTCTTCCTATTTATATTTATATAAATTTATATAAATTTCAGCCTCTTCCTATTTATATTTATATAAATTTATATAAATTTCAGCCTCTTCCTATTTATATTTATATAAATTTATATAAATTTCAGCCTCTTCCTATTTATATTAGTTAAAAGCAGGACTCCTTGTGGAATTTAAATCATCAGCTTGTTTTTGTCAAACAGAAACACCATTTACCGAAATTCTGTTCTGAATCGTAAAATTAAAAAATGTAATAAAACTCACATTATTTTATTAGAAAAGTTTTTAAACGCTTTTATGAATAAAATATATTAAGGTCACTAATAATTAAATTTTATAAGAAATGTTTTCGCTTTTTTAGATTTTTATTAGAAAAAAATTATTGTTTAATCTTTAAAAATTCTGTATTAATTTCAGCCTTTTAGATGATATTATTAAGTGAAAACTATATTTGATAATCGTAAATGAAAAAGCTTAATCCAAATCATCAAACACCAATACTTTTAAAATAATTTTGAATTTTTTGTGTGTGCATTTCCGTAGAACAACATTCATCATACTGTCGGGTTAAAAATGCATTTCTGCAATATTTCAAACTGAAAGTAAATAATATTTGTTTCAAATCAGATTAATTATACTTTAAATCAGCTAATATTCCTCAAATAAAGTTTCATAAAGGTATATTTTATTTTTGGAAGATATTTTTGCAAAGAGAATTACATTACGATGAAACACGACTCAAAAAGGACGCAAATCAGCTATTTTAGCAAAAAAGAAAGTATTTTCAGTCAATTTAAATCATAAATATAGACAGATACAATTTAAATTACTTTTTCAAATACAGAAAAATATTTTGCTTATTGAAAATATTAAAATGAATCTATTAGCTTTAAATTAAAACTAAAATAAAAGCTTCAAGAAAGATTTTTCATTTAAAAAAAATTAATTTTAATCTTAGGTATCACGTTTGTGTGGGGGAGGTGCTTATGTGTGTGTGTGAATTACAATTAATGAGATCCAAACGATTTACCTCATACAGATGATCATTTCGTCCATGGGAAAGTATTTTTTCCCCGGACTTATCAATGCAAATACATTTACTAAAAAAATTTTAGTAAATGTATTTGTATTGATAAGTCCGGGGGAAAAACTACTTTCCTTTGAACGAAATGATCATCTGTAAATCATCAGTAAATTGTTTGGATCTCATTAACTTTAATTCAATTATCTGCTCTATAATAAAAAGTATATTGCTCTCTCTTTTGTGTATAAGTTTTAATATTTTATATTAATAGGATCTACTTGGATTACTTACCCACCTTTTTCACCCCCCTCTCTCTCTCTCTCTCTCTCTCTCTCATATATATATATATATATATATATTCATTTATGTTGTAAATCGTGTACTGAGATTTTTAACTGTATTGATAAACGATTTATTTATTTTAACGAACATAACTGTAATTACATTTAAATTGTTTATTGGTGTATGTAGATGACATTTGGCTAGCTGACGATACCTTCTAAAGACTATGCAACTTATTATGAGACAGGAACATTTCCTGACAAAAAAGATTACTGAATTATTACGTAATATCAGTCCTCCTATATAGTTTGAATGCCGGGAACTCTCCTCACAGATGAAGAAGAGACTTGAAGTAACAGAAATGTGGTTCTACAGAAGGATGCTGAGAATGTCATGGACCGAATATCTGAGCAACGACGAAGTTTTTGAGAAAATGGAAACAGAATATTTAAGATCAGAAAGAGTGTTGAAATTTCTAGGATAACATAATGAGGAAAAAGGGTTTGGAAAATTTGATACTCACAGATTAAAGGTAGTATTAACAGAGGTAAGCATCGCATAACCTACACAGCAAACTTGAGTAAATTGGTGACAGAAGAAAATTTAGAAAAGATCATCAAAAATTAAGAGCTACAAAAGACAGGAAGTTGCGGAGAGCCATGATCGCCAACGTCGTGAAGAGACACGGCACATAAGAAGAAGTATGCCTTACTAATTTTACATGTATATACATATGTAAAGATATCTTCAGTTGTCTGTGATAGTTTATGTGCTTGCCTGACTATGAGCTTCATTGCGTCTTTACGTACATATGTAGTAACTTATAAAGGTGTATGTATTGCAATAAGTATATGTCTCTGTATGTGTACGTTTTTGTGCTGAAATGCCACTTTTAATGTTTTTAAAGGAGAAAAAGAATATTTTAATTCAACACATACGTTTTTGCTTCATTTTCACATCCTAATTTGTCTTTCTTTTCCAGTCTTAATTCTTTAAAAACATAATTTACAATAGGCAAAGCTAAAAACTAAACTAATCTTATCATTGTTTGGAAAAATTCTTGTGATTTTGCTTTTTTTGTTTTTCATTTATTTCCATCTTAATCGGCCATAATCTTTTATTTTCCAAATATCTTTAAATATTTTTCACTTCCATAAAACCGCCTTCATTATAGCGTTTGTGCTCTGCTATAATATATGAACCCATTTTTTTCTTTTTATTTGTATTTTTTTAATCAAATGATCAAGTCTTTGTCTTTTAAGACAGTCCGTCCGTTGTTGAATATGTCATAAAACAACGTGGACATGAAAACAAAGAGACAGAGGGAATGGAGAAAAAAAGAAAAAATTCAGACTGACAAAAATCGAAGACCTTTCCAAAAAGTTTTTAATAAAATATCTATCTTTTATAGAATTAATTTTATCTTAAAAAAAATAGCAAAAAAGAAAGCATAATTAAATTTCTTTTCTCAATGAAACGCTAATTCCTATCATTCTTCTAAAGTCGTTTGTTTTCTTCAATTAACGTAAAAGGAAGCCATTAATTCTTTTTGTTTCATTTAAGATTAGCAGTCAGGTTCAATACCGCCCTGATTAAATCTAGATCTCGCCATACCCGTTGGGCATTTACTGATTTTATTAGTACAAGAATATACTGACTGTGTTGTTGACAGCAGCATAAGTAAGTAAATGATTATTCATTGTGAATTTATAACTATATGAGACAAGGCTAAATTAGCTGTTCACTTCGCGGATTCAAATATGTTAATTTAACTTTACAGCGAGGATCCCCGTGCGTTCCTTTTAATTAAATGTGGAAACCGAAGTTTTATCTACCTTCTAGAACTTTCCAAAGAATACACCTAGACATTGGCTGGTCTTCTTTCAATGCTATGATTGGAACCCAAGTATTTTATAACAATAATGAAAACAGTGTCGGGTTTAATCCTTGTACATCTTAAAACTTACATATTTTATTATCTATAGATTATCTATAAACATAAATATCTCAGACGATGCTGATTTTTTTTTCATTTTAATTGTTTTAGAGAATCATTACAAGCATATCATATTGTATTGCATTTCGGATTCTTCTGACTTTTTTAAGAATTAATGTTGGTACCGGTTGGTGGTATTTTGCCGACTATATTTGTTCATCTCCTGTTTTGGTCTCACATTTTGTTAGCAATAAAAAAAATTTAATTAATATTTATGTTTAGCTGTTTATACTTAATGCTAAAACGCGCTTAATGGCCAACTATAGTTAAAGTATAACTTTTACATGCAGTGAGAAACTGAAAAAGTCATGAAACATTCATTGCCATAACCACTTTATTGAGTCTTCTCAAACTAACAAAAAATAACGCTTAATGAATTTGTCTCAAACAAATAAGCTAATAGGGAAACAAACGTCATATAAAACTGTAACAATGTCAACAATGAATAGATGAATAGAACTAAATATATTTTATTGCTATAAAAAATTACTATAGTCATATATACATATGAAAGGTCGGTTATTTTTCTTACATTCATCTTAAAGCAGGAGTTGTTAATTAAATGATAGAATAAATTTTGTATACTGATTTCTCTATCGAAATCAGACTAGATTCCAAAACACTAACATTTTGATCAGTTTTGTAAGATCAAACTTAACTTTTGCATCATTCCCGATGAAAAAAGTATTTGGTTTCAAACACTGGAAATAACTGTTAAGTTTCAAGACAACAGACGGCGAACACTTTTTGCAGGATATTTGTTGTTTTTGCAAAGGTTGTTATGCTGAGTGCGATTTTGTATGATATCAAGGTGTTTCTAAATAGTTTTTAGTGTCAACTCAAGGGTTCCAATAACAATTGACACAACAATCTTCGCGTATATATTCCGAGGTTTCTCAGCATCTATCCTCAACACCAAATAGTTCACAATGTTTTCAATTTCTTTACCTGGAATGTAGTGATCTCCAGGGCATGTAATATCTCTGTACTCTGAACTAACATTCATAAGTGGGTTTTTTGGAGGGTGGGGGGTTAAATAACGGTGCTTTTGTTACTGATACTACCATAACTATATTTTTTAAATTAAATCGAGTTTTCTCTTTTCTTTGGTAAACACATAATAAATTGTACTGACCTGTAAACTATATCTTTGAACCAATAATTTAATGGTCTAGCCATAGAGCTCTAGCTGCAAATACTAATTATTTTTTATTTGCATGACGGCAGTCACTCTTCAGTCTTTATTACTTGTGTTTTCGAACACATTTTCAATATGGATAAATCCTGTTTCTTTGCTCACTCTCTTCTAACCCTATGCCATCGTGTCATGGGTCAGTTCGTAAGGATAATGGACGTCATTTCATCGATTAATGAAAGTACAGTTCACAAAGAACGTCTTGTAATTACTAAACACCGGTCAATTTACGAGTCCTAATAATCTGACATGAACACGTTAGAGTCAAATCATCCAAAGGTCACTTCATTCTCTATTTCAGGAGCCATGACTACAAGATGGAACTTAAACGCCGGACCCCAATCTGCTCGAATAAATAAACCTATCGCTAATATCATATCTTCCATTTTATTTCATATTATTTATTTTTACTCATTATTGGATTTTCAAAGAATTTTAAAGGAAGGATTCACAGAAGATAGGTTTCGAGCAACCAAAGATGGAGGTGAGGAATCCGTGTGTGTGTGTGTTTATATATATATATATATATATATATATATATATATATAGGGTGCGATGGGTAAATCGTCGCCATTTTATTTTTTCATTTCGCGCATGTGCGTTGTTTGTTTTTTATTTTGTAGACTGCACAGTATTGTAAGTACATTTGGGCACCGTCTGTGAGAAAAAAAGAGCACCATGATGTAATTCACTCCGCCAGAAATCTGGAAATGTTCTACTGTATTACTTGACATTCGCGATGGATGCTTCAATACGAACATTTCAGAGTGTTTAGTTGTCAATCCGAGGACAGTGTAGAGGATTCAGAAAGAGTTGAATGAGTCTAATGGTGATTACAAAATAACGACAGTTCGGAAAACTCACACTGATAAGAAAAGAATTCCCAAATTTGTGCGTTTTGACTTCAGATTCAACACCGGGGGCCTTCATCAAGTCCCTTGAGGATGTGGTGCTGACCTGTCTCAAGAGGGTGGCAGCTGGAAGACTCTATGTCTAACAATAGGACTCTGCATCAAGCCACACAAGCAGGAGTACCTAATCATAGCTGACAGAGAATTTCTTCGACGATATCACCACTTACATATGGCCACCTAATTCCTCAGACTGCAACGCCACTGATTATTATGTGTGGGCACAGTTGAGCGATAGACCAACAAAATTCCTTGTAACACCAAAGGTGAACTGAAGGCAAGCAGTATGGCAGCATTCACTAACTTAAACAAGCAGACCGCCCAGAAGAGTTGCGCGAGATACCGAAGTCGTCTGGTGGATGTCGTTGAATCTATTTTATTGAATAAATTTACTCTTTCGTGTTTCAAAATAAGTTTGTGTAATTTTGCTAAATATATCTGTTAAAATGAGATTTTTATTTTTACGTAATTTAGACGACAATTTATCTATAGCAACCTGTATATGAGTGTCTGTTTCATTCCTCAATGCAACGGAATTTTCTTGGCCTGAAAATAGGATGGCATTGAAGCGTGTAAGTGACCATGTTGTGCTGATTCCCATGCTCACTCTATATGCAGTCAATTAATAAATATGTTAATAACTTAATGGACTCAAGAATATTACGTATTTGAAATTTGGAGTCTAAAATTAGCGATTATTTTGTAGAGTATAAATATGATATATACAATGGATTTAGCAAATCCTCTGATTGATGGGCTGTTTCAAACGAAAACTGAAATTGGTCATAAGATATGTTGATCCAAAAATATTAATTTACTATTGTTACTCAATTATCTCTTGAGCAATTTCTTTAAATTCTGCCGAATAATACGAAATAACTTCAATGATAAAGTACGCATATTGATAAGTATTATTGCTTTTAATAATATATATATATATATATATATATATATATATATATATATATGTAGAGAGAGAGAGAGAGAGAGAGAGAGAGATAAATGAATACTAACCATTTATGCTACCATGGTTTCCACCGATAAAGTTTCATGAGTCAGCACTTTTGCATCGTGTATCGAGAACTTTTTTATATTACCGTTTTCTGGGCATTTGACCGGATGGAACTGCTTTATTGTATATATATATATATATATATATATATATTGTGAGACCGGAAACTACCTACACAATAGACTCTTCCAGGCCTATATTAAGTAGGCGACATAGCACACAGAGAATCACACAGTCACACTGAGAGACATAGTAAGCTCCGCCTACATTATCTCTGTAACCTATTCAGTGTTTTACTTCTGTGGTCCCAACTTTGGCCCCACATCAGTGGCGAACGAGGATTCGAAGCTCACACGGGGAAAGAAAAACTTTTCGTACGCCTAACCACACCAGTGGCGACGAGTATTTGAGAAACGCACTCACGGCGAAACATCAATACCTTACCAATCCCACATCTGGGTCGACGAAGAATTCGAGAAACGCATTCACGTCGAAAACCGCAATACTTTGCCAGTCCCACAACAGTGACGACAGAAAAGATTCGAGAATTTCGTTCTCACCATATCAATAGCGACAGTACTCGAAAAATACAAAATCTCCACGCGTTCCCACAGCAGTGTTGAACGTGAAATTAAGCTGGTATTAATACATTAGCGATTTAAAAGCTAAACACCCAGCGTCTACATATATTCCTATACCAAACATCAGTGACGAGCAGTGTTTCGACATCGACGGAATATTAAAGTCTGTCCAAATAACAATACGAGAACGAATTTTTACACACCCACACTCACAGAAAAAAAGGTTGTTCATAAAACAAACTGACGACACAAGTTTTCGGAAAAAACTATCGAAATTTTTTTTTTATGTAACTGAGTTGAACTCGGGCATAAAATTATTCTCCCCTCAAATTCACTGAGGTGAGTTTTCTCTTTTTTTACCTTTCTAAAAAAAAGAAAAAAATACATAAGTGTGGTGAAAAATTTATTCAATTACGTTAAAATTAACGGAACCACGGGGGAAAAAAGCTAAACACATAATTAGTTTAGTTTAACAATTGTCTGTCCATATTTTTTTTCTGTAAAAGAAAAAAAAAGGGAACAAAAATCTATCCAAGATTTTTTTGTGTACCTCCTCTTAGTACACGTGTTTCAAAGCAACAAAAAAGCGCTGTCATTTTAAATATGGAAGATATGCAAAAAGTAGTTGCCCAAATGTTAAAACTAAATTTGTATCAGCAACAAAAATCAGAAGAAAGACAACAACTATTTTTGGAATTACATAAACAACAAATGGAATTTCAAAAAATTACGCTTCAGAATGCTGAACTACAACAGAAACAATTTAAAGAATTACTCGTAAATGCATTAAAAGGCTCAAACTCTGAAAAAGATACAATATTCTCCCAGAGTATAATCTACAATTTAATGGCAACCTTTGAATACGTACCAGAGGAAGAAAAAACGTTCGACGCTTTTTACAAGCGCTACGAAGATATTTTCAACGTAGACTGTGAACAATGGTCCAGTAAAAAGAAGGCACGTCTACTATTGAGAAAACTGGGAACTACAGAAGGTTCGTAGATTTCATACTACCCAAGAAAACGACTGACTTGGATCAGAGACTATTAAGCTCCTATCGGAACTATTCGGGCTTAACACAACCTTGTTCCACAAACGTTGGAAATGCCTGAATACAGTCAAAGACAAACAGCAAGATTTTCTAACGTTTGCAGCATCGGTAAACAAGCTCTGTAATGATTTTAAACTAGCTGAACTGACTGCTGATGATTTTAAGGTCTAGTATCAGCAGAAGACGCCGAAGTCAGACGACGGGTACTGACCAAGCTTGAGAACGAACAAGAATTGACTCTCCAAAAACTGGCAGAGGACTGTCAAAGAGTAATATCTGTAAAGCGTGACTCAAACACTATCGAGGAATCAGGTTTGACTCAGATTAATAAAATCAGAAGTAAGTCTACCTCCTATTCCCTCAAAAAGTCAAAAGGCAAATCCCATGTCCTAAATTACGCAACAACCAAAACCCAAATAAGTTAAAAGAAACTGCCCGGACCATGTTACCATTGTGGTAAATGGCATTGATGAAATTCTGTCCAGTTAAGACAAAAAATATTGCAAAAATTGCAATAAAAGTGGTCATACGTTAACTTCGTGCTTGTACGCCAACAGAACGAGAAAACCCAAAAATAAAATTAGACAAGCTCAATCTGACGATATTGTCGATAGAAATTTAAGAAAATATGTAACAGTGGATATTTTCAATAAGTCTATTAAATTTCAGCTTGACTCGGGTTCTGATATTTCAACCATTAACTGGCGTACTTGGCGAAAATTGAACAAGCCGACCTTATTAAAAACGGATAAAGCAGCAAAATCCGTTACTGGCGAAAAAATTAACATTTTAGGCGAGGTAATACTTACAGTAACACTAAATGGAGTTACCAAAAAGCTCAAAGCCTACGTATTAAAAACTTCAGACAACTTATTTGGAACTGATTGGATAGAAAAAATTCAATCTTTGGGATTGCCCAATGAGTACAAGTGTCCCAAGATACAAAGTACAACGTCCAATTTGGTAAATCTAAAAAAGGAACTCAAACAACAATTTCCACAGGTTTTTTTCTGGCGGCCTTGGGAAATGTACTTAAAATGAAAGCTAAGTTCAAGGTGAAGGATGGTGCACAACCGGTATTCAAAAAGAAACGGAATGTCCCTTTCGCTGCTCTAGAGCAAATCAACAAAGAGTTAGATAGACTCGTACAAGCAGGTATTCTGTCAACAGATTTCAGCGAGTGGGCAGCACCTACGGTCTACGTAAGTCCAATCAAATACGAGCCAACGCGATCAGAAACATGCCGGCCCCAGATAACGTTCAAGCGTTACAAAGCCTCCGCAGCCTAGCTAAGTTTTACCAAGGGGTCATTAAGAACATGCAAAATTTGAGAGGGCCTCTCAACCAACTTTTAAAAAACGATAAACCATGGTCATAGATCCCGGAATGCCAAGATGCATTCGAGAAATCAAGAAAACTCTTACTTCAGACCTCTTCCTCACCCATTACGACACTAGTCTCGACGGCATAGTCGCTTGCAGGTTACATAAACTTCCAGATGGTTCGCGAAAAGTTGTGGCTCACGCATCAAGATCTCTAGTTCGATCTCGACATGCCCCAAGTCTCTCCTGAAGTGCGACGCTCAGGAAGGAAAAGGAAATTTACTCAACTGCTCGACGTAAATTCCAAGAGGAAAAAGTATTAACAGTTTTATTTTTCTACCTTTTTGAAATAAAAGAAAACTCTTTGGAAGGGGGGTATTTTGAGACCGGAAACTACCTACACAATACTCTTCCAGGCCTATATTATGTAGGCGACATAGCACACAGAGAATCACACAGTCACACAGTCACACTAAGCTCCGCCTACACTATCTCTGTAACCTGTTATTAATATATCTTTCTTACATCTAATCCGTGTTCCGTGTTTTACTTCTGTGGTCCCAACTTTGGCCCCACATCAATATATAAACCAGATAATGTTTTGGGCCGACTCTCTGGATTTAATAAATAGCGATATAAAATTTCTTACCCGAACCACAGCAAAATCTAACCAAATGAATGAATATAATTTAGAGGGTAATCCATTGTAGGTTTGGCCAATATCTTTCCAGCGCACACACACAATGTATACAATCTGTGGGAGGTAAAATATTTTATTAGGACTTTAAAAGCGAAAATTTTAATAATATATATTAATATTCAAAATATATAAAACAAAATAGGTGTACTAGCAAATATAAAACAATACTCACTACCAAGTGGTGAGTCGAAAATGCAACAGTTATCTTCCTCGCTCTTTCCTACCTACCTACCTACATATCTATCTATCTATCTCTATTCCTATTTCCCTATCTATCTATCTATCTATCTCTATTCCTATTTCCCTATCTATCTCTATTCCTATCTCCCTATTTCCTTATCTCTATTCCTATTTCCCTATCTCTATTCCTATTTCCCTACCTCCCTATCTGCATTCTTATTTCCCTACCTCCCTATCTGTATTCTTATTTCCCTATCTCCCTATCTGTATTCTTATTTCCCTATCTATCTATCTATCTATCTATCTATCTATCTATCTCTATTCCTATTTCCCTATCTATCTATCTCTATAATTATGTGCACAACGATTTAAAAAGCAGCGAAAAAGAATTGCTACCAAAGAATCAGTAGTATTAATCAGAGAAACAGATAATATATAAACTAGGCAGCTATTACTTCTCCTTGTAGAGGAGAGGCTGTTTGGGCTTAATATAAATTGTTACAGACATTCTCAAAAGGGGATGCGAATGCGCCCTGTCGATTACTGTGAAAAAAATTGGCGAGACTGTTCAGGCATGAATACGATCTTCAAGCTGAAGATTGCTCTCGGTGTCGACTTCAGTTTCTCTCTCTCTCTCTTATATATATATATATATATATATATATATATATATATATATATATATGGTGATAGAAAAAAATATTGAAAACAAACTCCCTATTTCATATATGAATGACCAGCCAGGATTTAAGACCCTTTTTGTCTTTGGGGGTTGGTGAAAGGAGCAAGTCTACAATACCCAACCAAGACTTTCGAGGAACTTGAAGGATGAATACAAGTGGTTATGTTTTCCATACCACAAGAGTTCATGGTGAAAATCAGTTGACGCGATTCCTGGTCAGCTCAAGAAGCTGGTATCAAAATCTGGTGCCCATATCGAATTTTAAATAAAACCTCATGCTTAACGCTTTCCTCTCACATCCATTTCTTGTAAATTATAGTTAATAAATAAATTATAAGTATTTGAAAAAAGAAGAGTTACTTTTCAATCATCCTATGGCTGTGTGGTTAAAATGTTCGCTTTCCTCTCATGAGACCCGGATTCGAATCTTATCGGGATATTATTGTTGATGATATCGACCTGGGACGGTTATCAGAGCCTACGGTACCAATGGAAGGTGCTTGAAAAGCATACTATGACTTTTGAATGAAATTGGTTACACGGAACTCTTCGAATGCCGTAAATTGCTACGCTAGCGCGAAGTGACAAGTCATCGTGACCGAAATTTTGAGTGTACTGGATGTGTACAAATTGCTGATCACGCCAGAAACTGCAACGCTCAGCATAGTTGCAATGTAAATCACATGCCGGCTCTGTGGGTGTTTGAAAAACACAAATGTGCCTGAGAGAGTGTCTGCAACAAAAGCTGATTAAATGCTCTAGCAGACGAATGTGCTCGGAAACGTGTAGCCATAAAAATTATATCATTTTTTTTAATCGGTATTACCCCATGCAACGCAGTAATGCCACTAAGACAAAAGGAGATACAGGGTGTGAAAGAATTAGGAAGAGAAACATCAATAATGAGTAGAAAGAGGAAAGGGTAATCAGCAGAACAGTAGATAGCGATTGACATTGCATTTAAATTTTTGCAGATTAAAGTTGGCTAGAAAGCATGGATCTGGAAGAGTGTTCAACGATGCGAGAAAAGAAACCGGACCATGTGTGGTAGCAATATTCTAAGCATGGACGAACGGTAGACATATAGATATGCAAGATAGATTCTAGAGAGAAAAATTGTCTCGCACGACTCAGTGAACCAACAATGGATTCATATATATATATATATATATATATATATATATATATATATATATATATATATATATATATGTATCCTTAAAGAGGTTACAAACAGACAAAGGTAGTACTCGAGTGAAGGAACAGCAACACGCGCGTAGATGAAAGAAAGAGAGATTTATTTTATAAATTGCACTACTGAATGAATACACTACTGAAAGACAAGGAATAGGGTAGTAGGCTAGTAATTTCCGAAGCAAAGACTCCAGGTATATCCTGTGCTCACTATATATATTTTCTGATATAGTCAGTCCACACAGGCGATAGGGAAAGTGGGACATTCCATTAGAACAATATATATATATATAAATATATATATATAATAATATATAACGAAGGAAAATAGTCTAGCCACTCCCACAATAACGAATTCTGTAACGGACCATGCCTAAAAACACACGTAAACCAAGAGATAGCTTATTCCTAAAATTTCGCTTGAAGATAAAACGGGACTAAACACCACAATTCAACTTAATTTTAATAATTATTTGGATGGTTTCGGCTCTCGTTTTTGAAACATGAGAACTCTTATGTAGCGAAGGAATCATATTTTTAAACAAAAAATATTATTATAATAAAGCTCTACTTATGTATGGAGCACTGTCTTCTTAAAAATAAAAACAAAATACTAAGGAACCCCGGATTATGCAACCAATGTGTTCTTTTTCTATTTTCTGCATACCTACGCTTATATATATATATATATATATATATATATATATATATATATATATATATATATATATATATATATGGCTCATTTATATATATATATATATATATATATATATATATATATATATATATAATGGCTCATTTACATGTACGCTCATCTACTCGGGTGACTAGGTAATCCCTGTTACAGACGCTTGTTCAGGCACATTTGTGCTTCTTCATGACCCAGAGCACTAGAATTTGGTTTATACTGCAACTATGATGAGCAGACTTTAGGTACATTTTCTGGAAGAAAACGCTTAACGGTCAGTAATTGAACAAAGACGATAACACGTTGACCTCAACACTGCAAGCAGGTTTCAACGTCAGTGTAAATTACTGTGCCATAATCATAAAACCAAAAGCCTTTGATGCCTTCATTTTGATTACAGTCTACTTTTTACCAACAAACAAAAAAACTCAGTCGGTATGTAATGAAGCCGACTGAAATGAAAGAAAACAGACCCTCACCACATTTGGGATGGCGTAAGTTTGTATAAACGTATGTTCAGAAATAGGATTTTTACTGTTTATTCAGCTCTTCACTTTTATAGCAATTGTCTTTGGAATATCTATATAATAATTTCATTCCTTTAAAATAATCATGCCTGCATTTATAGTATTACACACACACGTATATATATATATATATATATATATATATATATATATATATATATATATATATATATTTGTGTGTGTGTGTGTGTGTGTGTATACATATATAAAATGAGCATACATGATGAAGAAATACCACAAACATAAAAAGTTTTATCTCAAAATCTTTGTTATTATTAAGACAAAAGGATTTTATTATGAAATTATATTTTTATCCTTTTAGAACGTTCAAATATTTTTATACGGCTTGATGTTTATATTATATGTTTATATTTAGTGTAGAACCCCTTGGAGAATCGAAATCATCCATTTTTTTTTTTTTTTTTTTAAGAGGAGCCACACTTACCGAAAATCTACTATGAACTGTAAAATTAAAATGACATAAAACTAAAACATTATGCAATTAGAAAATCATTTAATTGCTTTATGAATATATTATGGACACTATTGCCTTAAGAAAAAACATTTTCAATGAATACTGAACATTGCTAGAATTGTTTTCAATTTAAAAAAATTTATTATAATAATGTAATCAGTTTTAAATCTTTTAAAATTATGTATTAATTTGTACCACTTAGGTGATATTGTTAGTAAAAAAGTAAAACTATATTTACGAATCTAAAATGGAAAAGCGTACAACAATTCCGTGACCCCAGTATTTGAAAAAGAATTATAATTGTTTTTGTGTGTGTTTAAACGTGCAGATTTTTGTAAATACGGACTCCCATACAGGACATTATTAGAAAATCATATATATATATATATATATATATATATATATATATAGAGAGAGAGAGAGAGAGAGAGAGAGATAGACAGACAAACACAGAGAGATGGACAGAGAGAGAGGGAGATATGAAGAGAGAGACAAAGATATATAGATACAGAGAGACAGAGATATATAGATAGAGAGACAGATATAGAGAGACATATGAGATAGAGATATAGGTAGCTCGAGATAGCTAAATAGACATAG
>CAHIKZ030001054.1:760000-855000 GCA_903632075.3 Acanthosepion pharaonis
GAACTGAAGAATATACAAAGTTCGTGGATTATATCTTGCCAAAAAAGACGAACGAATTAACATTTGACGAAGCAGTGACATGTCTTAAAGAACTCTTCAGCCCCAAAACATCACCCTTCCATAGGAGGTGGAAATGCCTTAAACTAGCAAAGGGCGATAATGAGGATTATTCCACGTTTGCCAAAATCGTAAATAAACATTGTGACGACTAGCGGAATTAACCCCGGACAATTTCAAATGTCTCATCTTTGTTCAAGGGCTGGCTTCTACAAAAGATAGCGAAATGCGCAGAAGAATGCTTGCAAAATTACAAAATGAACCAGGTCTAACATTACAGCAATTATCGGAAGATTGCCAGAGATGTTTAAGTATAAAGAAAGACGCAAAGGACATTGAAGAATCAGCTGTTTCTCATATACGTAAGTTAAACAAAAGTCTACGTTCTTCACCCTCCCCGGAAAGAAAACTAAAATTTTACGACAATGAAAAAAGATTCTCACCCTCCCCGGAAAGAAAAAGAAAATTTTATGATAAGAGAAAAAGTACAACATACAGGACAAATTATGACGAATATCTAAACAAATATAAGCCCCCTCCATCAGCATGTTATCGATGTGGAACAAGGATTGCCGCTTCAGATATAAAAACAGTCTTGAATGTGGAAAAAAGGGCCACAAGGCATCCCAATGTAGAAATAGAAAAGATACTTATAGAATAAGAGCTACAAGGATGAATAACGATGACAACACCAATGTAAGGAAATATGGGGAACTGGAAATTTTAAATAAAAAGATTAAATTACAACTGGATTCGGGTTCCGACCTCACGATAATCAACTTACAGACATGGAAAAAACTCAACAGACCTACCATGTTACACACTCAAAAAAATTGCCAAATCGGTTACAGGAAAACGAATAAAATTGAGGGACAAATAATAGTGAATGTTAAATTCCACGGCAAAACAAAAAACATAAGATATACGTCATGAGAGATACTGAAAATCTAGTAGGTATCGACTGGATGCAGAAATTCAACGTTTGGGACCTACCTATCAACTCGTTTTGCAAAAAGTTAGAGGTTGAACCATCAGATACTATAACATTGAAGGAGGAATTATATAATCAATTTCCTGAGGTATTTTCAAGCGGGTTGGGACGATGCAACAAATTTAAGGCCAAAATAGAATTAAAAGAAAACGTCCAACCAATTTTTAGAAAGAAGCGAAATGTACCGTTTGCTACTATAGAAAAAATAGACAAAGAATTGAAGGGACTTGAACAAACTGGGATTCTATCAAAACAGAGTTTAGTGAGTGGGCAGCGCCGGTGGTTTATGTAAAAAAGAAGTCAGGAGAAATCCGCGTATACGCAGATTTTTCGACGGGACTCAACAAGGCGATAAAAGACCACCATTACCCACTACCGAGCCCAGAAGAAATATTTACAAAGCTCAACGGCGGTAAGATATTTTTCAAAAATAGATCTTAGTGAGGCTTATCTACAAATTCCAGTACAAGAAGAGAGTACGAAAATCCTTTGCATTAATACGCACGAAGGGTTGTACAAATTCAACAGACTACCATTCGGAGTAAAAGTTGCACCTGCAATTTTTCAGCAAACGATGAACAAGCGGGCCAGAATTTCGCGACCGCTTATCTGGATGATATTCTAATTAAGAGCGACAATGTTGAAGAGCACGCATCACACATAAAAGAAGTTTTTAGAAGACTTCAGGACTTCGGCTTCAAAGTAAAAGGAGAAAAGTGTGATTTTTTCCTAAATGAAATTAAATATTTAGGTCAGATAATAAATGAAAATGGCAGGAAACCGGACCCAGAGAGGGCATCGGCAATTAAAAATATGCCGGAACCAAAAAATATTGCAGAACTACAACGTTTCCTGGGTCTAGCTAACTACTATGGCGAATTTATTGATAATATGCATAAACTGAAAGCTCCACTAAATGAGTTACTAAAAAAGGAGCATAATTGGAATTGGACAGAGGACTGTAAAAAAGCATTTAAGGAAATAATACAAAAATTAACTTCAGAGTTAACATTGACACATTTCGATCCCGAACTCGAAATCATTATTGCAAGTGACGCGAGCTCACATGGGGTAGGTGCGTGTATTTTACACAAGATGCGGAACGGTACAAACAAACCCGTTGCACACGCATCTACATCATCAACCATAAGAGACAAAAATACTAACTCCCCCCAAAAAAGGTATCTAAGGAGGGGGGTGTTATGGGGTCCTCCCCTTTTCATATAAGTGGATTCTACCAGTGTTACTTGGAATGCTGCCGTTAAATACCCAGAGTTAGACGGTCAGTGAGAGAGGATATACGGAGAGATAGAGAGTGGGGGAGTGATTGTGATAGAGTAATAGTGTGAGGTAACCTCTTGTAGAAGTCAGTTACAGAGCACGTAGACTCTAAGGAAGTCCTACTTCGAGACTGTATATATCTATATGTTATTGCTACTAACCGCGTTCCTGGACTTACAGTATTACTCTTTGTATGATTGTGTAAATACATTTTATTTCTTATATTTAATTATTGCGTTTGTCATTCCTTGGAGACCGATTTCATCTCGGAATCCACAACAGATAGATAGATAGATAGATAGATAGATAGATAGATAGATAGATATAGGGAGATAAGTATAGATATAGATAGATAAGGAAATAGAGAAAGATAGAGATAGATAGAGAAATATCTCTCAACATTAATTTCTACTAGTTTTGTTTTTATTATTTTCCGGTTCTTAAGTAAAGAGAATACATGAGAAATATAAACAAAAAAAACTATATTTACGAATCATAAATAGGAAAAATTACGACAATTCAGCGTCCCCAGTATTTGAAAAAGAATTATAATTGTTTTTGTGTGTGTATAAAGATATAGATACCTAGTGATAACTAGATATAACTACAGATATATATATATATATATATATATATATATATATATATATAGAGAGAGAGAGAGAGATAGGTGGATAGAGAGAGAGAGGGAGGGGGAAGGAGAGAAAAAGAAAGAGAGAGTGATATCATAATATTAAGTTCTACTAGTTTTATTTTGATGATTTTCCGTCTCTTAAGTAAAGAGAATGGGTAAGAAATTAAAAAAATTATATTTTTTCCGACGAATTTCGGACTTCTCGTCTTAGCGTGCGCTCATTAATGCCATTTTTTAAAGTCACCGAAATAAAGTGAATGATTAGTCCAAAATTAATATTATTATTACAAAGTAACGATAAAAAAAGTCTTGCCGTTATTTATTTATTTGAAATAAAACATATACAGAAAATTTGACATACCATTAATGCAGAAAGTAATCCTCATCGGCATCCAGAACCTTTTGCCAACTCTCATCCAGCTGCGCAATGTCCTGGCGGTAAAAGTCACGTGTCTTGTACGCAAAAAGCAATTTAATCAAGAGCAATGCCATCACGCCCACCGCTTTCACGTGACGTGATACACTCATTTGCATATCAGTGATTACTTCTTCACAAACGATGTAAAAGACGTTAAATTGTACTGTGGAAGTGTTCATCTACTCAGAAAAATATATTAACAATATCACCTAATATCAAAATTTGTACAATGAGAACGCATATATTTACTAATTAGTTTTGCCTTGAATTACACTGAATAGAAAATAATATTTTTGCCTTTCATCAATATGGCTGACGCTAACCCCCATGTGGGAAAGTAACTGTGCATTCTTGGTTTTAGATTTTATACTGACAAAGTTGGGTGATTATCTGTCAGTTATGCGCCATGCGTCATACACTCTTAGGCGATTATGTATCTTTCGATACATGACTGACGAGGCAGATTTTTTCCGCAATAGGTTGCCATTTCTTTATGCGGTTCAGTCGAATCTATTACATTCACTTACGTGCCAATACCCTTTGGAAAGTTATGAATCTTCTTCTTCTTCTTCTCCCCCTGCTATGGCAAAGTAAATAGCAGGACAGACCGGTTTCTATGGCAACTGGTCTACCGCAACTGGTGTATCACGCATGGCACATAACTGATTGGAGTGATTATATTGAATCAATTTCTAGGTCTGTTGCTAGGAAAGTTGGTTCACTGCGCCATGTCAGATCATTTTTCTCATCGGAATCTATCTGGTACATTTATAAATTTCCCATTCGTCTGTGCACTGAATATTACTGTCATATCTGGCCTGGAGCTCTTGTAATATATCTTGAGATTCTCAACAAAATCCAAAGAAGATTAATGGTATCCCAACTTCAGTCGCTCTCCCATCACCGTGACATAGCATCCCTTTGCATTTTCTATTAATGTGTTCATAGTAATTGTTCTCATCAGCCTTCTTCCTTGATTGCTCAACTGCATGAATTTAATCAGCAACTAGATCTCATCTTTTTTATTGTTGAAATATCTGGATGCAACCGTAGGTTCTATTCTAATAGTTTCTTTTTGCGTATGTGAAACTCTCTTCATGTTTCTTTCATCCCAGCTACCTACAATTTTTAAAAATTTAAATGTAACATCAACTGTCATCTTCTCTCTTCCTGAATCCTAATCCTTTCTCTTCACCAAGATTGTTTTATTCTCTTTTACTCTCAGTAAACCCCTTACGTCTTAGTGGCATTATTACCTTGCTTGGAGTAAAATGATAAAAAAAAAATACATATCAATAATAATAAAGTTTCAAAATAAGTTTTAAAATTTCAAATGCTATTGAAAAGGCACTTGTTTATGGAGAGAGATGTGTGTGTGTGTGTGTGTGTGTGTGTGTGTGTGTGTGTGTGTGTGTGTGTGTGTGTGTGTGTGTGTGTTGCGGGGTGCACGTAAGAGTATTTTGTTTCCCATAATATAAAGTACACTTCTTTTCTTCACCAGCCAGCCCCACACCAAAAAAGATTACTTAATTACTTTTCTTATTTTTTATTTATTTATTTTTTGTTATGTCCCCTCGAGGATCATAGCTCTCCACAGATTCTTTTTCTTTATTATTTTTAAATTGTCCTGGCATATTCGCAAGGATAGTAGAGTGGTTTATCGGTTTAATATTCTCCTTCTCTCACTCTGGCTACCATCCAAGGCTAGAGAATCCGTCATTGTTTACTTTGATGTTTAACCCATAGCTCAGGGAGGATAAGAAATGGATCCAGGCTTTTTTTTCCAAGGACATTAATATTATATGTATATAAGTGGTTTAAGGTATAACAATACCAATATGTGTGGGCATAGCAGGATATAAATATTTTGTTTTATTTATACATATATTTATAAATTTACATATAGTTTAGCGCTTATATTTAGAAAAATAAATAAATAAATTCAAGCACGTTTGTTTGAATAATCTAGACATATTATGTCTATTTATTTTTATTTTAACCCTCTCAAGGATCAATTTCTTAATGTTGTTATTATCATTATGGAAGGGACCGTAGTATTTTTTCATTTCTTTTGTTTTCCCAAGTACTTTCAATCTCATCCAAAATTATCTTCGGGGATGAAAAAACAAAAATTAATGTAATTGATAGTTGTGAAATTTTTTTTTTTTTTTGAACGCGCCCCATTAAAGTCAATTTAAAAATTAATTTTCTAAGGGAGGTAACTTCAGTTGTATTTGTAATTTTTTAAATTTCCAATTTAAATATTGTAAAACATTGTTGCTATAATTGTACTTTTTTTATTACAATTTATGTATTTTAAAGCATTGCTATTATTATATATATTGTAAAGCATTGTTGCTATATGCATAATTAATCTTATTTAATGTTGGTTGTAATTTTCTAAGTTGGAGACATAAATGAGGGGTATAAGGAGGATAAGTGGAATAAGGGAGATAAGAGGGTTAAGGGGGATAAAGGAGATAAGGGAGGATAAGGGGGAGATTAGTGTATAAAATGGGAGTGGATTTGGCAACTTTATGGTTATTTTATATATAGATATATATTTGTGTAGGTGTGTATTTTCGTTGATCTTCAATTGTCAACTTATTCAAACTCTTTTACGCTTCATAAATGACTTTTGCCTCACCTTCCTCTCTTCATATGTATGCACGTATGAAAGCGGTGTGTGTGTGTGTTTGCATGTCTCTTTCTCTCAGTGTGTAGATGCGTACGTGCGTGCAGAAAGCTGTGTTTACTTCACTGAGTGTATCGCGTGTTTCAATGCGCGGCTGCACGCGCACTCCCATAGCCGATCTGTCCATATTCACAAATAGATCATCATCGTCCCATTCCCGAACCAGTCTTAGCACCAATCTTCAAACCAAGAATTTAGAGCCCAAATCCGAATGCAAACCTTTACTTGTCTTCCTTCCAACCCTACCACAACTCCGCAGGAAGTACCATTCAAAACGCACACAAAGTTTTTCCCTTGCCGTCCGTCAAACAACAATACCGATGATTGCAGATACGCTTAGAGCCAACTCACCACACCGAGGGGGAGTTTTAACAGTTCATAATGGCATCTCATTCTCCTATGAGAGATCGGACACAAAAGCGCCGCTGTTCCAGAAATCTGAAAAAGTGCTCGGGGCCAGTGCGGCAAAAACGGCGGTCAAGCGAGGACAATGGACACGGGGATCAGGCCGAGCAAGCGAGGACATTTTGAAGACTGTCCAGGCGCCTTCACCAGAAAGGCTGCTTCATACTGTTTATCTTTCCATGCCGTTTACCTGGGTCAGTAATACGAACAGCAGATATATTATATGGAAATGGTTTGAGTCGGTTGACCGCCACGAAAGGACATTGCCCTGAGCGGGGTAATGGATGGATAGGGCCGAGGTTAAATTTAGCGGGAATGAAGTGTCGTTTGACACAGGATGAAATTGAATAGATGAGTGAAAAGCTGGATAGAGCGAACAAGGATACGATGCTTTGCGTTGTAGAGTTTCATTTAAAACTGCTCCGGTATTTGCGGAGTGTGTGTGTATGGGGGGGAGGTGATTCTGCTTGCTATCCTTGACATAAGGAATTATGAAAAATATTCATTCTCTCTCTCTCTCTCTCTCTATATATATATGTCTCTGTCTATATATATATATATATATATATATATATATATATATATATATATATATATATATATATAAGTGCTTATCTTTTAAGATAGCTTGCATAATTTCTAATATTTTCTTATTGAGTGATGTAAAATTTTCTTATTGTCAACTGAAATCAGACGGAAATTATCGGAGGCATTATAGTGATATTTGGGGTGTGTATAGAGGGAAAGAAAGAAAGAAAGAAAGAAAGAAAGAAAGAAAGAAAGAAAGAAAAGAGAGAGAAAAAAGAAATAAAAGAGAAAAAATAAAGAGAGAGAAAAAATAAAAAGAGAAAGAAAGAAAGAAAGAAAGAAAGAAAGAAAGAAAGAAAGAAAGAAAGAAAGAACGAGTTTTGTAAATCTGGATCGATCATCGATGAATGCTTTAATTTTCTGTCATAATCCAATTTGGCCAATTTTACAGAAGTATTGGATTTATCAGCTCTTCTGATGATGATATTAGGATTATCTTTTAATTCTTTTGCAGCAGTTTTGATTTTTGTTGGAATATTATTATGGCTATTGCGTGGTGTACGATCTTTTAAACCTTCTTGAAGAGCTCTGAGGTTTGGATGGAGTTTTATTAATTTTTAATTTTCCCGTTAGGATAATGACTGGTGTAAGATTTCGATTCCAGTCTTTATGAGTAGGTCGAATTTAGGCTGGAGATGGCAATTTGGTCCTAGATTTAAAAATAATTCCCTCTGCACATCTGTTAGTTTATGACTGGATAGGATTACTGTTGTTGTACATTTACATTACATTACAGAGAACCAATATTATTTACGAATTTACATGTCCCTTAAAAAGCTGTATTCCTGGCCAATTCAAATTTGTAAATAATTATACAGTATATATTACATGTTTAACAAGAAAACTCACGTTGCATCTCCGATCATATATATATATATATATATATATATATATATATATATATATATATATATATATATATATATTAGTGGAAAATATACATATGCAAAAAATATATAAATACCCATACATGTATATTTTCAGAAAAAAAATTCCAAGAGGAAGAATCCAGGTAGAACTCAATGTCTAAGACAGAGTAAGGATATAATTAAAAGGCTTAAACACTAATATTCCATGGTCATAATTTATTCCATTGGAATCGTAAATACGATCCAATTCATCAGACCTACAAATTCAAAATGAAAACAGAAAAAACCCCTCCGGAAGTGAAAAACAGAATTTAGAAAGTGTAAATATGAATTGATCGTATTTACGATTCCAATGGAATAAATTATGACCATGGAATATTAGTGTTTAAGCTTTTTTTTTTATATATATATATTTATATATATATATATATATATATATATATATATATAAACACATATGCACAGACACACACAAGATAACTGAAAAGTAGCTCCCTATTTTATGTATGAGTGTCCAGCTAGGAATCCTGACTTAATACCCTGTGACTTTTGGGGGGGGGGTTGAAGAAGCAAGCCTTCTATACCAAACCAAGACTTTGAAATAACATGATGGCCGAATGCAAGAAGTTATGTCTTCCATACCACAAGAGTTCCTGGTGAAATCATTTGACGCGATTCCTAGCCAGCTCGAGAAGCTGATAGCGAAATCTGGTGCCCATATCAATTTTTAAATAATGCCTCATGCTAAAGGCTTTCCCCTCATAACCATTTCTTGTAAAAACTATAGTTAATAAATAAATTATAAGTATTTTAAAATGGAGAGTTACTTTTCAGTCACCCTGTACACACACACACACACACACACACACACACACATATATATATATTAATACACATAAAAAACACGACCCTATGAAACAGACTTCCTTATTTCTTAACATAATCAAATCTAGAGTCAATATAAAAATGACTCTATCGTAACTCTCTAACTCGAGTGGATCCTGGGCCTTGTACAAGGTGAACCATACCGTAAAAAAAAAAACCAAAAAAACTAGCAAGATTTGTCCCTAAGCTGATTGGAGTAGCATCAGAGTTTCATAGACGGATCACTGCGTCCATTCGTTAAGGAATATCAGTATTTGACTGTTTATACTTTACTTCTTAATATGCAATTTTCATTGGTCCAAGATTTTTTTTCATAGTGTATGCATGTGTGCGTTCGAGCCCATGCGCCTGTCTGCGCATACATGTAGAATGTTGGGGTTATTTGTCTTTTTCGTATTTTTTTCCTCTTTACACTGACTCCTTATTAATGTTTTTTACCTTTTTTTTTCTCTTTTTTCTCTTTTTTCTCTTTTTTCTTTCAATTGTAGCCATTTTGACTTCTGGTTTACCGAACATATTTTCGTTAATTACTGAGCATTCTACTGTTCTTTTTGTTAGGAAAATCGTATTTCATTTCATACATAATTTGTTCTAATGATTAATTACTAACATAAATATTTATATACGTTTTTATTTGGTTATTATTTCGTTTGCTTATGTAACTTAATGGTATTTTAAATATTAGGGTATTAATTGTAGGAGGTTATGTTTATGATTAAATTATTTATTTATTATTATTTGAATTTGTATACTTACATTCTTACGTTTATGCACACAAACATACATACATACATACAGACAGACACACACGCATATATATATATATATATATATATATATATATATATATATATATATATATGCAGGCTTATACATATATATATATATATATACACACACAAACGCATGCACACGTGTGTCTGTGCTTTGTTACTAATATATAAATTAGTGCTTAAATGTTAAAGTGAACCGGTTGAGCTCTATAGGGAGATTTTGGTTTTTTTTTTTTTTTAAACCAGCGGCTCCTACTGCTATTAAGCATTACTCTTCAAGTGTAAATTGAGTTCGCCAAGTCGCTGGCCTATTACATACAAAGAAAAACCTTAAAATTCCCTTCATTTCTGCCGTGCGACGTTGGCCCAAGCGTAAGATATCTGATGGGTTTCGATCCAGGCTTGAAGCAATCGGACGTCTAGCGAAACAGTCTGTTGATGACTATGTATATTTTTGTCCTCTCGAAATTCTGAAATGTTAGTTGTGTATGTGGAAATATTACACAAAAAAATACAGCGCCATCGTTTATATCTTCCAGCATTTGTATATATTGCCCAACTTAACGATTCTTGCTCAATGGTGATTACCTATTTGTTTATTCAGCTTTAAAATCAAAGTAGTTAAAATAAGTTCTGATACTCCAAATATGCTCTTGTAATCTTAGAAATGTGCGATTGATTCATATAAATATTTAAATTGCTCTGTTATTCGCAAGCTCATTTTCTGCGATGAACGTAACGACCTTAGCATTTAGATCACAGCTCAGCACTAAAAAGAAATAAGCAATATACAAAAGGATGTATGCAATATTGACAGTTTACTATTATATTTTGAAAATTTAACAAATACAAATATTATAATATGCCCTATATGAAATTCACATCATCTTGCGGCCTCAGCCGAGATTGAACTCACCAATACCTTGATTGGTGTAGTTCATAATCTTGTCAAATAGCTGAATTCTTGATTCTTCGCTAGGGCTATCAAGGGTGTTTTTATCGTGACACCAACACTAAATGGATTGCCAACCAAGGCTCAGAGAGACCATTCACCCTCATCTAAGAGCAGGTTTGAATTCAGTTTTCCTTCTCCTAGACCAGTTGCCATCCAAGGCTATAGAACCCAGTCTGTCCTGCTATTTACCCACAGCTGGAGGGAGAAGAAAGAGGATTCACACCTTTCCCAAGGGGCTTAGCACGTAAGTAAATGTAATGGATTCGACTGGAATTCGAACTCGGCTCAATCCAAGCCGTTATCCATTACTCCACCGTGCCTCCTCAAATATGAAATAAAGTTATACCAAATGTTTAAATCTATCGAGATAGACATTTTTACTGTCCCCTCTCTTGCTCAGTTTTAATTTGGCTACCTTTGAACCTGTTCAAACTCTTGCCTCTATCGCAATTCCAACGGCACACATGGATCTGTAAGCATAGATGTATCTCAAACAGTATCAGGCTTTGTTTTTTACATTTTGTTCACCCAATGTAAGACCCAAGAGCCATTCAAGCTAGAGAACCGAGGCTTTAAAGAAGTAGAGGAGGGAGCAAAAAGTGCATATTATGAGGATATGTAGAATAAATGACGCTCGATACTAGACTTGAGGAGATTAAGATTGTAGAGATCGGAGAAACATCCTTTCGAGTGTCTGTGCCACGATGTAAAAGTTTTTTGTTTTTGTTTTTTTTTTTAAGCATTACGCCCCGAGCAAGGCGTGAAGCCACTAGGATGCAGGGGGTTGCAGAAGATTTGGAGCAAGAGCAGATAGGAGTGATAGAAGAAAGGATGAGGAGAGGGATAGTGGATCGATCAAGGTAACTGGAGATGTCGATTGACATTACATTTGAATAGTTGGAGATTATAGCTCTCAAGGAAACAGTAATTGGGAAGGGTGTTCCACAGGCGAAAGGTGCAAGGTATGAAGCTATTGGAGTAGAAGAGACGGCTACATTTAAAAGTTTCTACAGTGTAAGGGTGAGAGCGGGATGCCAGCCGCGTAGAGCGCTTGAATTCATGGAGTCTGGGAACCAGTGAAAGCAGCTCATCGGAGCAATTACCATGAAAGTATTTGTAGAAAAGACAGAGAGAGGCGACGGCGCGTCTGTGAGAGAGTGACTGTAGACGAGACGCCAGATCAGGGCCAATTATATTACATATCCGTCTCTGGATCTTGTCAAGAACTCCGAGGTAAACAGAAGGTGCCCCAGACCACATATGGCAGCAATACCTCATGCAAGGGCGAATGGTCGATTTGTATATTTGAAGTATCGATTCCGGGGAGAAGAATTTCCTGGCGCGGCACAGAGATTCAACTTTCCTCGCGGTGGAAGAAGCAATTGACTCAATGTATTTGTTCCATCTCAGGTCAGCAGTCAACCTGAGACCGAGCAGACGCAGGGAGTTGCTCTCAAAAACTTGACTATCAGACATTCTAATGGGGGACATGGAAGGATCTCTATGGTGATTAATAGAGAGTAGTTTAGTTTTTGAGGCGTTAAAGTTGACCAGCCAATTCTTGCCCCAATTAACAACCGATTGGAGGTCCATTTCAAGACGCACGGCCAGGTTAGTTTTGTCACCGACACAAGTTCTGGGAAAGAAGGTGTCTGTTTGGTTTTGGTTTTGGATCTTGTAAAGATAGAGTATGGCCGGTGAAACCAGGTACTTTTTTGAAGCGGTACAATGAATTTTGCTAAAATTTGCAAAAGAGCTGTAAAAGAATATATATGGAACAATAAGGGCATTTTGAGGTGGTATAATGGTTAACAAGCTTGTCTTGCTAAAACAACTACGAGTTAGTAGTGATTTCGATCCTCATTGGGTTACCCCCTCACTTTCGGCTCGGCTTTGTGATACATCTAAACTACGCTTGGAAAATCACCTAATATGGAATAATAGAAATTTTAATCAGTGTTAAATTTCTCTTTCATCATGTCATTCAGTGTTTGGTTTATTTTGATTCTGTGATGTTTATTTCACTTTTATTTTGCTTTTTTTAAAATTCCAACGCTAATGTCATTTTTACATTCTCTCGCCCTGTTACGAAAACGGCTCGAGAACACCACGTGTAACGGGCGATGTTAGAATTTACATCCCGTGTTTTTAAGAGCCTAACATGTACAACGTATTTCTGATAAGACATTCTTTACACTTCTTTTATTGGCAGTTTCTCTTTTTAAATTTTTCAAAATAAATCTTTTACTATACTCGTCAAAAAAGATTTTTCTTGGAAAATCTTTTTTGTTGTTACATTTTCCAGTGATTTTTTTAAATATTTAAAAGAGTTATTTTGATAGCATTCTTGTACTACATGCACATACATTTTTCATGACTACCAACTAGCCTTTAAAATTTATTTTTCATTACCATCAACTATAAAGTACTTGTAAAATCAAACATTTTTTTTTGAGTGAGTAGGGTGATTTATTTGATTTAATCATGTCTAACGAAAGATCAAATAAATTGGAGCCTCTACGGATGCTTTTTAAACGTAAAGATCCATGTGATATACGATAACAGGAAAGTCTAAAATATAACCTTTATTGTGACAAGATTGAAGTACTGGCTGGAAGGAGGTAGTGTGTAAGAAAGATGACTATTGACGTCTATACATTAGCACACCAAAGCATGAATAGTACAATCGCTTTATCTATTTCTCTCTAACTTTAATAAAACACATGAAAAATATCTAAAAAATGAAACCTAGCTTTGTTTTGACGTCAAAATTAATCGTTTCAAATTTGACAAAAATTATTCAAAGCAAATCAGAGTTGTTGAAGTTTATGCGACTTGCATAATTCCTTCAAACGGAGTGAAATTCAAATATAAATTGGTGACAAAATTCAATAAATAAATGTTTATGCGCCAGGGAGGTTTAGAATGTTTCTAATATGTCGCGGGAAATTTCAAATATCTTTCGAAATTACACAACTAGAAAATAAAGAATCACATTTCAGTTGTCAGAAATCTTCATTAGATCGGATTAGATGTATTAACATACAATATTTAAACTAAATTTAGCAGAAAATAACAGAAAAATAAAACTGAATGGAAAACGGCAGAACCTGTCCCATATCATAATGGGGTAGAATCAATTTGACTTCAAGTCTAATATTCACTCTATATAAGGCATTGGGTTTTTCATTTCTCATTTCTCTCTCTCTCTCTCTCTCTCTCTCTCTCTCTATATATATATATATATATATATATATATATATATATATATATATATATATATATTTTATATTCGTCTTATATGCCACTCATTCACACACACATACAAACACCCAGACATACACATATGTGTGTGTGTGTTTGTTGTGATTTCTCCTATTTAGATACTAGACGTAGATACATGACATGCGAAACAAAATACTCATTGTGCGTTTTATCTGTTTTCTATGGAGGCTAGAATAGTGCTAATAACCAGGCAGAGAGACAGATATATAGATAGATATAGTGACACAAAGGCAAATATAGAGACAGATATATACAGAGAAATAGAGAGAGAGACATACATATATATATATATATATATATAGAGAGAGAGAGAGAGAGAGATACAGAGAGACACAGATATATATATAGAGAGAGAGACAGAGAGAGATATATAGAGAGATATATAAAGACAGAGAGAGATAAACAGGGACTGATATATATATATATATATATATATATATATATATATATATAGAGAGAGAGAGAGAGAGAGAGAGAGAGACGGAATATATAAAGTCAGAGAAAAATATAGAGGCAGACAGACACACATATATAGACAGACAGAGATAGATATATAGACAGACAGGCGTACAAAATAAAATACCCATTGTGCCTATGGTCCGTTTTCCATGAAAGCTAGTATAGTGGTCATCTTTGACGCAGATAGCAATGATGCCACCTGGAGACCAGTCTTAGATAATTAATGATTATTTTTTAAATCATATAAGGTTTAGCGAGAGAGAAAGAGGCCTTTTTTCGGGGGGGTGGGGGTAATAAGAGCTTTAAATTTGAAGCCACTTTGTCGTGATACTCTAAAACATACTGTAAGCCAAATCGCATCGAATGGATTCCAACCGATAAATCTCACTTCCGACCAAGAATTCGGAGTCACGCATGCGGAGACAAGTCAAGGCTGCATCAGTGCAAATGTTCAGAGAGGATTTAACGGTGTTTATACTAAATTTCCCGCCTACGGAATTGAATAAAACCATTTAAGTTGCATATTGTTCACATCTTACTAACACTACCTCAGATACACAAGGTGTGCGCAAATGTTAACACTGCGTGTGTTCGTTGCGTTTTTGTGCTTATTTTATTTGCTTTTATGCATTTTTTTTTTGCATTTTTTTAGCTAAATGTATTCCTGTGTGTGTATATCCTTATATGTAACTGTGAATTTCCTTGTTTATTTGTTTCACTTTTGTGTTTGTGTATGCATTATTTTTGTATGCATCTGTGTCAGTTTGTATACTTTTATCTGTACCTCTGTTTCATTGTTTATATATGTTTATACATATATGTGTGTCTGTATGTTTGTGTGTGTGTGTGTTATCAAGGAAAATAGCTACAATATACTCGATAGACGGCATGAAGAAACATTGAAAAATAATTGAAATTTTCCTTCCATTTCTAATTTAATGGCGAGACTTTCAATGGATAAATCTATACACAATATGAAAACTTTTGTATTTTAATGTTATGAATTGTTTGATATAAAATAGGATCTATGAATTATACCTTCTGAATTTGAAAAAAAACTGTTTTCTGATTCTTTTTCTTAGTAATCCGGTAAATGAAAAACCTTTTCTATTCTCGTAACCCAGTCAGCTGCGTATTATAGCTTTAACTAAGCCACTGCTAATCGGTTCCATAGGAGGTTGTCACATTTGTCACATCTAAGCAGCGCTTAGAAAATCACCATATGGGATCCACATCCAAGAAATATTCTTAAAACAACTCAGAACACTTGCAATGCTGACACATTGAGATTTAACTTTAAAAGTTACTCTTTGTCTTATCCCATCTTGTACGATTCATTAAGTAAAGAGAGACACAAGATTTTAACAAAAGGGGCATTACCAATACGATTTCGTTGCCCTGAAATATTAAAAACGAGGGAAAAGAATTTTCTTAGGCTGAATAACATATTTTACAAGTAGAAATCTCCTAAATAAACTTTTGTTTTTCTCTAAGTAACTACAAAACATGCAGAGTTTTTTTTTTTTTTACTTGTTCTAACTGCTGGAAATCTTTGCAAAATGTTTGTGCAAGAAATTTGATGTACCTCTGTTTGCATTAAACTGTTTGTTAATGCAAATTAGTTGGAAAGGTTTCGTTCATCATTATTTTTTTAGACTGATGGATATCTACCTCAGATCGCTTCGAAAAAATATTTAAGCTAGAATATTTTAATTCTACAAAAAATAATATATCTTAGACTTACGCTTTCGATCATACTGAATCTCCATGAAAATGATTCTCGTATCTCTTCTGAAATTGAAGCCTGAACATGAGATATAAATCTTACTTGGGTCGTGGCAGCCATGAAAACAATTTAGAAGAAAGAGGTTTTGAGCAATGGAAATGTCACATTTTTATGAATTATTCAAATACAGCAAATATTTTTGGTCGTATTTTTTGTAAAGTTATATTTTTCCTTAGTAAGAACTTCTCAATTTCTCAGCCGATTGAGATTAATTTCACTATTTCAAATAACAGGGATGTCAACTCAAACGCATGTACCCACTACAAATCATGAAAAAAGAAATATGTGTTATTATTGATATTTTTGCTAGGAAAATACCGTTTACTAATCCTAAACATGCTGCAGGTGACTGTATTTGACAACATAACAAACGCTTTGGCACATTAGATGGACCCCTATTTCGACAGCATTTTAGCGTAGTTTATTACATTTAAAAATCATTTAACAATTACAGAAAACATTACTGTATATTTAAAGCAAGAAATCACAATAGCGAAAATATCCTAAATAATTACAGTAATAAGACAACGTTACTGGTACTTTGTTACGACACTTCCTTTTACGCCTTTAAAAATTAGGACCAAACTAACCTGAAACCGAAATGCGGGAAAAAAAACGATACTCACAAGACCCTGATCTTGACAAATATCTGACTCAGAGTTTGCAGAACTTTGGGTTGAAACTAGACACAGATAGATTAATCGTAGACGGTCAAGATATGAAAAAAACAAAAAAAAACAACGATGTCAACAGACATATTTTAATGATTGGAACAGAACATAACCTTTCCTCGCGCAGAAAAATAGTTGTTAATACAAACAGCCACCAGTGCCAGAAGATAAAAATATTACAAAGCTCTGGGACTTCACTGGACATAGTCACCGCACTATACAGGCCGTGACAGACCAGGTATATTTACCAGGCTTTCTCTACCGAGGCTGGGTGTGACACAAGGTCGTTTTAACACGGGGAGCGCCATACCCATTCATGCATATGAACCAAGGACAAAAATAGTTTTTCTCATCCCCAACGACCACTGTCACACTGGCATCGGGATTACACCGATGCAACCCTCTTTAGTGCAATGAAAAAGGTTCTGCTGCAGGGATGGAATCACAAGGCTAAGAAACTTCTCCATTCTAAAATGAGAAGAAACATAGTCCCACTTAAAACATAAGAGGCGATATTATAATAATAAAAGACGTCAAAAAATATCTCTATAATTCTGAGATGAGGTATTGTAACTATTTACAATATTTACATTGCTCGGATTGTTGACCTCATCTTTGTCATATCCACGACGTTTCGTCTGTATTTACGCTCCTGCCTTCTTCAGGTAATATACGTTGGAATTTCGAACAGAAGCCTTCATTTAGAGCACGGGAGTAGATTATTCCAGTTCCACATTACGTGGATATCTTAGTTAATTCCCTTTAGTAACTCAACGCTCCAACTTTTTGTTCACCCCTGCTGTTGAAAAATACGAAAACTTGAGGAATCAGCGCATATGCTGGACCCCCCAAAACTGCCAGACATGAATACAATATAGGAACCAGTAAGCTAGAAAAAAAAACAATAACATTGTAATATGAGCTCTGGTAAAAATCTGTAGGTTTATAAGTCCCAAAAATTCACTCATTGTACAAAAACACATGGCCCAGTGGATAAAAGCGTTGGTTGAAGTAATCCAAAAATGACTTAACTCAAAGAGTTTTGAATTCAACGAAAAGCTGAGGAAAAACTTGAAGAGTTAATTTACTAAATAGAATTAACTGAAATCTGAGAAAATACAGGAAAGGCACGGCACATTGTTTTTAGAACAATCTACTCCGTGAATTAAATAAAAGATTCGGTTCGAAATTCCAATGTATGTCACCCGAGAAAGGTCGGAGCGTACAACGGCCGAAAGGTCGTGAATATGATAATAAAGTCGAAGGCAGCAGTCCGAACAACGTAAATAGTGTAAATAGTTTAAGAATATATGTGCTATCGTATACACCTGTCAGTACCGTCTGCTAAAAAGCATCCCAACAAAAACATTAAAAATATTTCGAAATAACAGGATCTGGAAATAGAAGTTGCAAGAAAATATCATTTAATCACAACCGCCACCATTCCAATAATCATAGGAACACTAGGAATTATTAAAACGAATACTAATCCATAAATAAAGAAATTCACAGAAAACTTCACTATCTCGTTACTTTAGTAAGATTTATCTTTGAAAGTTATTGAGCATATGACCTGTGTACAGGACCGCAATCTTGGTGAACATAATGGCGACGATCACGTTATAAATGATTTTCCAGTGTTTCACGTTCTTATCGTGGTCATCTTGAAGCTATGATCCGAAAAAGTTTTTTCTAATTATTATCAGTATTATTACTAATAATACTAGTTATATTAGTAAAAAGTGAATCCTCACTAATCTGTCATTAACACGTTACAGTTTTACCGGATTAATGAAAGCACATATAAATATGTAAGTACAAGAAGTACCCCGAAAGTAATGTATCATATAGGAATAAAGTGTCACTGCTGTCACTTGGGTTTGAACACGGATCGCCAGAGAGCAAGCATAGTAGACGTCATCTTGAAATAATTAGATCACATGTGTGTGTGTATATATATATATATATATATATATATATATATATACACACACACACACACATATATATATATATATATATATATATATATATATATATATATATATATATATATATATATATATATATATATATATTAACGGCGTCTGACTGAGTATTGTTCAAAGGCATTACTATTATTGTATCTGTGATTTACAAAGTCTCTCCTACAAACGATCATTACAAAATAATG
Source organism: Acanthosepion pharaonis (assembly GCA_903632075.3). Lineage (NCBI taxonomy): Eukaryota > Metazoa > Mollusca > Cephalopoda > Sepiida > Sepiidae > Acanthosepion > Acanthosepion pharaonis. The sequence continues at coordinate 778,926 of CAHIKZ030001054.1, forward strand.
ATTCCTATTTTATAATGTTGGACCTCAACGTCAGAAGCCGATGTTAGTTGTGAGACGATAGAGTATAAACCCTCTTACCAATAAACCATATTTGTTTTCTTACAGATCTGACAAAATATAATCTGATATGAAAGTGCTTACGATACAGAGGTGTATCACTGAACTCTTCTCTTTCAAAAAGTTCTACGCATTGACATTTATCGAGACTTGAAAGTAAAGGGGAAAAATCCATTCCTTTCCTTATCAATTGCTTTGTTTACATTAGGATACTATACTGAAAAGAAAAATCTGTGTTTAAAGGCAATATTCAACTTTGCTTGTTAATCGACACACACTATAGCCGAGAGGTCAATGCACGCCAAATCTAATGACAGTTTTCCTTTAAAGAAATGCAGGTTTGAATCCTGCCGGAGAGCGCATAGTTTTCTCTAAGATTTCTCGAATCCAGTAGACGAAAATACTGCTTAATCAACAAACCTGCATCTATTCAAATATGAGTACACAACACTACGACACAAAAAATAGCCTTTAAGTGATATATATATATGTGTGTGTGTGTGTGTGTGTGTGTGTGCGCGCGCGCACGCGCGTCCGTTGTGGCCGATTGGTTAGAACGCTTGCTTTCCGCCCATGTGACTCGAGTCATAATCTTACCATAGTTGATTTTCCAGAAAGCTAATTTTTTGGATATATCAGTCCAGGGAAGCCATTCCAGCGTGTGGTGCTTTTTGAAAGTTCTTGGAAACTCAAGCCTCGTAATTGAAATTGGGTAGACAGAACTGTTCAAAAACTGTTGTCGGTTGTACTAGCACGAAGTCACAAGTCATCGTTACCGTGGGTTATAAAGTACTGTTGATCACATCAAGTGATGTACTCTCCTTCAAAATCTGGAACTAAGGTATTATTAACATAGTTTCAATGGACTCCCTTGTGGTTTCCTCGTTTAAACTCTCGAAAGTTCATAACTGTTAGGTTCCGTATCCGAAACGTAAACAAAGCAATTTTTAAAGAAATAATGGATTTTTTTTATTTATTAATCCGACATATTTTTATCACTTTAAACCTTATTTTTAGTGGATACCCATATTGAAGTAGACGCTCTGTTCATTTTTTTAAATAGTATTTTATCTTCTTCTACCAGCCTGAATATTCGAGAAATCTTATTTAAGATAAAAGGGTTCATTTATATAATATATATATATGGGTGGGGGGTGGTGATAAGAGGTATTTTGTGCTTATATAAAACAAATACGAATTCAATTACACCAACCTCATTATTGTTATATTTTGTTAATAGTTAACTCAATTGTGCGTTTTAGCAAATGCAAATTCTCTGCAAAATATATCTACAACCTGGGCATTTCGGCTCAAATTTTTGCACACATATACACATGCGCGAGTTGATAAACCTAATAAGACTGAACCTGTCAAATTTTATGACAAAACACGGAGCAAATAATTGGTATCCAATCGTCACGTCAAGAAAACTCATCTCTCAATTAATGAACGATAACAAAATTATTCAGTTGCCACCCAAAAAAACGGTAAAATCGAATACGAATGTTGTATTTCAATTTAGGAAGTTTAATAACATCGAATAGTATTATCGAAATTTTATCTAATTAAAAACTATTATGAATTATACAAATGCGTTTATTGTAAGCACATCGTTATGTATATGTGTCAGTGTGTGTATTTATATGAAAGCTTGCATAGATAAATAATTAACACGTGCTGAATATCCCTCACTTTTTATACATTACTTCTGTCATAATTATATATACATAAGGTTTTGCATTTTTTAAACACGAATTGTCGTGTCGTCGTATATGGTAATGATAATATCAGCCGTTTCATTATAAAGAAACATTCGGCATTCATTGACCGAGTAGTCAGTACTGTTGTCGGTTGAAAGTTATGAAATCTTTATCTTAAAAAAGAAGTTTTCAGAAAACAAATTTTTCTAGTCTATTAGCTGTTATCTCTCTTTCCAATATTGATGGGGATTTCCTTTCTAACATTTTATTTGAAGTAGTGTGGAACATCAATATCTTGATATTGTCATTTTCTCTTCGAGTTACATGTGATCTCCATTTTAGTAGTTGCTGCTATTGAAAATCCTCAAGTGATGTCGTTGCTGTTATTTGATTATAATTCTGTGGCGCCAGTCCACAAGATTCGAAGAAGTGTGGTCTTTGCCAAGAACCACAGGCTTCATTCGATCAAATCCATTTTAACTATTAATCTTATAAAGCGGTTATATATAACTGACAATTTAGATATTTCTGGACGGGTTTTAGCGCCATCCATTACAACTATTTGAAAGTCTCGATCTGATGAGGCGCTAATTTCAAAACATGATTCATTTTATCAGGTTAATGTTTTGGTTTTGTAGCAATTTGCTTTTTTGACTGAATCTACCTCTAGTGCAGCCTACTCTATATTCAATTTCCTTACCTCCTATACTAAATTTGTTATAACTGATCCATACTCAAAGGCAATTGAGGTGTTTAGTATTTAGTAAATCTATATCCTTAATTTTTGTGATGGATTCAAAGTAGATACCATCACTACTTTCATTCCAGTTCCAGATCATAGTTTCTGTTTTGTAAAGGTTTATCTGAAGTCTTATTTCTTGGTAAAGGATGTGGATTTTTTGGTTCGAGATCATTCTTATACCAACTATGATTAGCCGCACTCCCCTCATCAGTACATTGGCTTCAATGGAGAAAGCACCAGATCAGTGATTCTCAACCGCCGTACTACAGCACACTAGTGTGCCTTGCGATCTTCTTAAGTGTGCCGCAAAATATTGTTACTGCATACACGTGTGTGTGTGTGTGTGTGTGTGTGTGTGTGTGTGTGTGTGTGTGTGTGTGTGTGTGTGTGATACAGCATTAGTATTTGAGTAAATGAATAAGTATTAAACTTTTTAAAAAAATTCTTTTCACTATTCTTCGATTTTATTATTTTAAATACTTTTTTAATATTCATTTTTCTAGTGATCGAAGGCTCAAAATAAGACATTCCACGGTACTCATTGATACATTTTTTATTTCAATACAAAAGGAATATTCCACATTATCAAAAAAGGATTTATCAGTTGTATTGCAATTTTTCTAAGAAATGATGGTCTGCTTATCGTACATTCGACCAAACATTGAAGAAATCACGAAAAAAAAGCACTAAGCACAGATTTCACATTAAATAAGCCGCGCAAATAGTTGAATAGAAACATTGAAATAAAATAAGATCATATTTGTGTATTTTTTTAAATCTATGGTTTTATCTCATAAAATTTATCCACTTGTCGTGATATTTTCATTTGTTTCTAGGTGTATTCGTTAAAATATATTATAGCCGTCAATATAGATTTCGTATTGAATTATCATTTGATATGAAAAGTGTGCTGAACTTCTATGGCAGTGAAGGCTAGGCGATTTCATCACTGATGAAGAGAAAACATGGTTTTCTAAATCTAAGGAGAAATACAAGTTTTTTTTTTTGAAAATAATTTAATTTTTTAAAAGGGAATGCATCTTTTGGGTCACAAATTTAAGACAATTTGGAGAACTATTTTGACATCTTTCGCTGATGAAACAAGATCAGAAACAATTACTTTAGCAAAATCTACGTAAATGACACAAAACGTGAATATTTGCTCAGCAGTGGCAGCGTACATAGAGGATTAAGAGAAAAATGATAAGGTAAAGCCGCTTTCACCAAAAAATGTTGAACTATTTCAGTCTGTTCTACCCTATCCGCCATATTCATCTGATTTTGTACCAACCGATTATAACGTTTTTTGGATTGCCGAAAAAATGTTTCCTAGGCGAAACTTTAACAAACACCAGATTCAAGAGATTGTTGAAAACTTTTTCACATTGAAACATGAGGAATTTTACTCAAAGCTTATCGCAACGATACCTAAGTGGCAACAACTCATTGCAAATAATGGTGAAAAATAATAGAATAAAATGCATTTTTATTTTATATTTAAAAAATAATGATAGATTAGAAATTATTTTTGACTCAACCTAATAGTAAGCAGACATTTACCAGCGCACCCAATGACCCTACATAATAGGACACAAAGTCGAAGTTTAATATGGGATTTCCGGAGAGCCGTACAAAAATTGTACACTAAAGTAGCTTAGTTTTCCACGTGACAGTAGCAGCGTATACGGTGAATTAAAGCAAAAAAAAAAGCTTCTCCTCGATGCCAATGCAAAGACGCATAGAAGAAAACCATTTTGAAACTCGGTTCGTCTGTTCTATCCAAACCGCTGCATACACCTGACCTTGCACCAACTGATTATCTTCTGTTTCACTTGCTGCAAAATACTTTGATAGGGAAACCTTTCTTTAATGAAAAACAGATTCAAGAATTTGTCGAAAACTTTTCCATATCAAAACCTCCAGAATTTTTCTTCAAAAGCACCAATGAGCTGCTTGTTAATGGTAACAAGTCATTGTAAATAATGTATAATGAATATATAAGTGAATATATATGAATAGTGAATATATAAGTGAATAAAATGTAATTGTACTTTAGTTCTTAGAGAATATAATTGACAAACAAAATCGAAACTTATGATTCAGCCTTATAGATATGTATGAGATAAAATATGTACTGTATATTTCCACGTTTAAGGTAACCTATAGATAAAACGAGACCCAAAATCTAGGTAAATTTTCATTATTTTATTTGATATCCGTAGTATAAGGCAAGCCTACGCCACCAATCATAATGATTCCTACGAGTAGCAGACAAAATGGATGTTATTACAAATGTTACTTTGTTTATCATAATCGTTATCAAATCTAAAAGGATAAAATGATATAAAGTATTAACGAATCTTTATAAAAATAATAATAACGATTTGATTGTTACGACTCGTACGAATGAAAAAAAATGTTGCGTATGCTGTAATGAGAAATAAAGATTTTATAGCATCTGAAATGTTTTGTTGCTTAACACTCACCAAAAATACCGTATAATGCATGTTACAGAAAAATAAAATTTGTATATTATACTAAATGTCGTTGTTATCATCACAATGATAATTAATTTTAATTAGAAATATAGATTGTATTTTATCCTAAATATTGCTATTTAGCATCTATGAGAATAATGATTGGTATGAATGCACCTATACCTCAACAAATCAAGAGCGAAAGGTTTGTTTACCTTACTTGTTACTTGTGCGTGTTGCTCAACGGAACTTTTACAAATTGTTGTGTAATCGTCTCTCGAATTTTGCATTTTAATGGGAACTATTTCAACTAGAAATATTTACATCGGTATTTACCATACCGAGGCAGTTGTTAGCCTTCCGCCTTCCATGGCTCAAGCATACTCACCAATGCTGATGCACCACAGGATTTAAGGTTAGCTTTTTGTAGTCATTTTTAAGATTGAAATATCGCCTTATACACGGAAATATACGGTAAGTGTATATATTTTACTTAAGAAAAACATAACAAATAAACACGTGCAAAGATTAGACAGATAGAGAAACGATATAACATTTCAATTCAAATGTTTCCACATCGCCAGTAGAATGTAAAGATTTGAAATAGCAGAAACAAAGTCAGATGAGTGATAATAATGCCAGTGCAGCTGCCTAAGTTCAGAATTGGTTTGCAGCCTAAGCTCATCGACTCCATGATTCAGAGCCAAATCGAAGTAAAATGAGGGGTGTAGCGTTGCTCGCATGTATTACAGCAGTAGCGATGACGAAGAAAAGGACAGAGTTTAATGGGTGTCTCATTCCAAGATATTTTACAGCCAGGTCCTATTTTTTATGCTACAGCATATCAACCCCCAACATCTTCGCCAGTTATATATTTTTTACCTCCAGCACATATGTATATTGTTTTCATAAATAACAGTTGTTGACTTCTTGATGATTGTGTGAAAACGCATGAAATATAATTGTGGCCGACCACCGTTCGCCGGGAATTTATTTTAAAATATTAAGAATCTGCAATTTAATATGGCATTGAGCTCTCCAGTGTGTTTTGTAGGCACTCTTTTTACCTTATATATATATATATATATATATATATATATATATATATATATATATATATATATATATATATATGCTGATTCTTAATGCTCTTAGGTAAAAACCTATAAATATATATATATATATATATATATATATATATATATATATATATATATATATATATATATATATGCTGATTCTTAATGCTTTTAGGTAGAAACCTATAAATATACCAGATTTAATCTTATTATAATGGTGGGAAAAAAGTTGACCAGGTCATTTTTGTTGATAGCTTTTCTGTAAACGTCAAATTTGTATTCGTTATTGCTACCGCAAAAAATATATATATATAATTATGGTCGTTCCTTATGGTAGAGGGCTTTCGTTCTCCCGTGATCACAGGAGCGATGCCGTTCTAAGGTCCAACTCTTGTGGGGCCACCCATGACATTAAGATCGAGGAGAAGAGACCAGACTGCACGCGTCCAAACCCCGAAGACCTCAACAGCGGAATAGGCAAATATCTACATGATCTCAACGGCCAAATATCATGTTTTCTACGTGGGTCATGTAGTAACTGGAGAAGCACGAGTCGAGCAGATTTACCATACTAACACCATTAGTTTGTGTGTAGATCGAACCAAACTCATAAATAATTACATCGGTCACACTACTACATGCCTATCCTGACGACTTACATAACACCTGCTCGACCATAACTCCATTGGGAACCATTTAAACACACACAAGCACCTACCAGACACCATCCGAAACATACTAGTAGAAAATACATGCATAATAATCCCATCTACATGCAAAAATGATTAAAAGTAATGGAAGACTTAATAATAAAAAAGAAAAAGCCAAAATTCATTAACATTAACTATGAACATGACTACAATGTACTGACCGTGTTTGTAAAATAAAATATTCCTATAACTGTAGATATATGCATAACACAGCCCATACATTCAGTTAAAAGTAAAAATAAAACCATTTTTGATAATGGCTAAAAGTATAGCCGAAAGCTTTAAGACATGCAGAACTTTTGGATAGTTTTTTCAAACTTTGTGTTCAGAAAAGAAAACGCTTGTACAAACACAAGAAAAATTAAATAAAAAACTAATGGCAGTACCATGTCAGTCGCCTTTAACGAAACATGTATAAAAGAGGGATTGCTGGCAAAATACACAATTATATATATATATATATATATATATATATATATATATATATATATATATATATATATATATATACTGGCTGCAGTTAAATGTTATGACTGTCTTGATTTGGCATCCAATTTCAGATTTCTTAATATTATAGTCATTATTAAGCATTGTTTGTTTTTTTAGTTTGGTAGTATAGTTTAAATATTGTTACACTTTTTTTTTATATTGAGCACTTTATTTGCCCAAATCTGCTCGACTTTTCAGTAATTTATTAGTCGAAGTGTTTTTGTTAGATGTAAAAGATATTTGTTTTTATATATAACAAAAGTAAGAGGTGAGAGAAACTACCTAAAATAAATAATAAAAACACATTCAAAAAGTAAAAATAAAAGACACCTACCTTAACAAAAAATCAAACAGTCTTGGAGAAGTGTAACTGAATTCAAGACCGGTTAAACGTTGGGGTGGCATCTCCATCCAGTAAAATCCCTGCCACAATAACTACAACAACAACACCTAGCCGAGTGAGTCTAAGTGAAATCTAAGAAAGGAAGACAAAGAGAGACTTATTTATTTTTACCCACGTAAAACACAGATATATACATGTGTATTCTTTAAGTGTAAGTAAACGCAGATATGGACCAACGTAAAACATTAAATCTGAGGGATATTAAGTCTTTGGCGGGCCATTAGTAAAGTGTTCCTTTCTCATTAAATACTTCTTTTTAGTGGCCTTTTGATCGGCTTACGTTCATGAATATTGCACAATATTTAGCGTGATAGTATCGCATTTTTGCATCTTCATGTTACAAATTCCTTCGTTAATAAGCTGAGTTGATGCTGGCCAAATTCAACAATACGCTTCAATTTATTATTAGGATTACAAGATACGTTCTGAACACATTCTTTTGATGATTGTTTTATGTTTGCTACAGTGCACATTGGTTAAAAAACAAAGGTGAGAGACATCCTTTTTTTCCATACGGATTTTACGCCTAATGAAGAATGGAAATGGAAATGAACTGACCAAAGCATTATGATAAGAACAGAAAAACAAAAATAATAAGATCAATAATCCGAGTCAATCTAGCAGATCCTCGAATATCTTAAGCCTTTTTCTTAAATTTTTATATAAAGAAATACAGATAAACATATCTCGTGAACGGAGAGGCAAAAAAAATAAACATTAATTTTTTTTTTTTTAAATATTCGCTTCTTACTTAAATAGTTAACGCGAACGACAATGGGAGTTAGCGTGCCTTTTCTTGATACGCTTCATTGCACAGATAAAAAGAGAAAATGAGAAATTAAGCGAAATCCGAAAAGATTCGAGATCTGCCACAAATTGCAGAAAACTTAAGGTGCTAAAAAAGAAGAAAAATTATTTTTTAAAAAATAAGGTTGCTTATTTTCTGGTCGAGTGATTTTGAGAAATGAGTGAAATTTCGGCGAGACATGGGAAACATTAAATCACTTGATAGATGATAAAAATGGTCAATCTACCCATAGAAAAGATTAATGTCTGTGTACATTTTTCCTTATCAAGTATCTTCTGTTATAACCTTTCATACGCTATTTTATACACACACAAACACACAAATACATACATATATACATCTAATGATACATTTTTCGCTATCTGTACTTTTCGCAATCACTTGTTCTTGTCTCTTCATTACGATTCTTTCTTTCCCAAAATTGTGTATTCTTTCTTACTTTTTTCAATTATATATTCATTATTTTTCTCTAATTGTCTATCCTTTCTTTTTAATACTGGATATTCTTTCTTTCTTTGTTTTTTGTTTGCTTGTTTCTTTCTTTCTCTCTTTCTTTCATTCATTCTTTCTTCCCCTTTTCCATTTGTATATTCTTTCTTTCTTTCTTTCTTTCTTCAAATGTGCATTCTTTCATTATATCTTTCTTCCATTGTGTATTCTTTCATTCTTTCTTTCTAAAATAGTGTATTCTTTCTTTATTTCTTTCTTCCTTTCGCCAATTGTGTATTCTTTTTTCTTTCTTTCTCTAATTGTGTATATTTTCATTATATCTTTCTCCAAATGCGTATTCTTTCATTCTTTCTTTCTTTCTTTCTTCAGTCGTCTATTCTTTCTCTCTTTCTCCACTTGCGAATTCTTTCTTTTCTCCAATTGAGTATTTTCTTTCTTTTTTCTTTCTTTATTTCTTTAGTTTTGTATTCGTTCATTCTTTCTTTCTCCAATTGTGCATTCCTTCGTTCTTTATTTTTATTTTTTTCTTCTTTTTTTTCACTTTTACTTTTATGAGTTTCTTTCTCCAATGGTGTTTTCTTTTTTTCACCAATTTTCTATTCTTTCTTTCTATCTTTCTTTCTTTCTCCAAATGTTTAATCTTTCTTTTTCTTTCTTTCTTTCTTTCTTTCTTTCTTTCTTTCTTTAATTTTGTATTCTTTCTCTCTTTCTCCAATTGCGAATTCTTTCTTTTTCTCTAATTGTATTTCTTTTTTTCTTTCTTTCTTTCTTTCTTTCTTTCTTTCTTTCTTTCTTTCTTTCTTTATTCAGCTGTGTATTCTTTCATTCTTTCTTTCTCCAACTGTATATACTTTTTTCTTTCTTTCACCAATTGTGCATTTTTCAATCTTTCTTTCTTCATCTGTGTATTCTTTCTTTTTTACTCTAATTACGTATTCTTTCTTTCTCCAATTGCATATTCTTTCATTCTTTCTTTCTCTAATTATGTATTCTTTCTTTCTTTCTTTCTTTCTTTCTTTCTTTCTTTCTTTCTTTCTTTCTTTCCTGTTCTAATTGTCTATTCTTTATTTCTTTTACCAAGTGTGAATTCCTTCTTTCTCTCTTTCTCCAAGTGTGAATTATTTCTTTTTCTCTAATCATGTATTCTTTCTTTCTTTCTTTCTCCTCTTGTGTATCTTTTTTCTTTTGTTCTCCACCTATGTATTCGTTCTTTCTTTCATTCTCCAATTGTGTATTCTTTCTTTCTTTTTTCTTTTCATCTTTCCCTAATTGTATATTCTTTCTTTCTCCAATTGTGTATTCTTTCTTTCTTTCTTTCTTTCTTTCTTTCTTCAATTGTGTATTTTCTTTCTTTTTGCAACTGCGTATTGTTTATTTCTGTCTTTCTTCAACTGTGTATTCTTCCTTTCTTTCTCTAGTTGTATATTCTTTTTCTTTCTCCAATTTACTTTTTTTTTTCTGTTTTCCTTTCTTGAACCTTATCCATCGCCATTACCTTTCTGCCATTCTTACCACCCACTCTTTCTATCAAATGCACTCGACCACACAAACAACAGACAACGAGTGAAATCCCGTAAAAGAAAATAACGAAAAAGATGAAAAGAATCTCTCGAAATACAATAACTACAAACAAAGCAATAATGAAAATAAGGTGAAAATGAGAAAGGTCGAAAAGAAATCCGTAAAATAAAAAAATAATAAAACAAGAACAAGCTAAAAATGTTTGTTGAAAATAAAAGCATTCGAGAAAATAAGAACATTCACGAGGCATAAACCATTTAAACCAAGCGAGCAAATTCTCATTTACAAATAACAATGTAAAATTTTTGCAAGGTGACTAAACGAAGCGAGAAAGAAAACTAATGAAAATTGACGTTTATATGTGAAAGAAACAGAGTGAATTGAAGAAAGAGAGGGAATGGAAGAAAGAGAGGGAATGGAAGAAGGACAGTGATTGGAAGAAGGAAACTGAATGAAAATATTGAGATTGATGAAGTGGAAGGTAGAAAAATGACTGACAACATAAAGAGAAACAACAATATGGCAGCTTCATAAACATTACAGAGAATGCTGTGCAGTGAACTTAATTCTTTGTGCAGATAAAGTTCTCCACAATTTGTTCAGCTCAATTTATTTTCTAAAGACAAAATGTTTTCAAATAATTTTCCTAAATAGTTGCTAAAACGCATGCACATAGCAACACGTACAAAACGTATATCCACGTATAAATATTTTGCAGGCACTGAAAGATACCATTTTCAAGTCTCTTCTTATAACTATACTTACATAATATAAGTAAATTTTAAAAAAATGAAAAATACGGGGGAGACGTGTGGATATGCATAAAAATGGTGAACCCATGAAACCAATTACTATAATCCATTTATATCAACATGCACGAAGAGTATTTACACTATTTACATAAGCCTTTATTTCGTCAACCGGGGGTAGATTGTTCTAGTTCCACGTGCCATGTCTCTTCAGGAATTTCACTTTCAGTATTTCCTTTTAGTTACTCAACTCTTCAAGCTTTTATTCACCTCTGCTGTGGCCAGGTATTGAATTCGCAAATCTTTAGGTCAAATCACTGGATTACTTCAATCAACGCTATTAGCCACAGGAGTTGAGTTACTAAAGGAAAATAAATGAAACTGAAACTTCGGAAGAGGCGTGGTACGTGGAACTAGAAGAATCTACCTCCAGTGGACGAAATAAAGGCTTCGGTTCAAAATTCCAATCACCTGAAGAAGGCCAAAGCGTACAAAAACAAAAGCCAAAACATCATGAACTTGACAATTAAGGACAACAGTCTGATCAATGTAAATAGTGTAGTTACAATACCTCATCTCAGAAATAGAGACAGATATGCAAGAAAATATTTGTCAAAGGGTTTTTTTTTTTGACAATGACACAATCTCGTTCCATGTAAATCGTCAAACTGATGCATTTTTCTGCACATACATATACTATACATCGATACAGATACTTCTATTTGAACATATATATATATATATATATATATATATATATATACTCAATAAGAAAGTAGCATTACCACTGAGAAATATTTTTATATACTTCAGTAGATATGCGCAATGTTTATGCTACTGATCGAAGTATTGTGTCTATTAACTGTTTAATTATACAATTCTCATTACATCTATCTATTCTTAGTACAATTGACATCTCTATGTATGTCTACATGAGACAGTATCTAAGCATGTAGCTATATAAACAAGATGTTCCACTGAATGAGGTTTCAATTGAGAGCAGTATATACCTTATGTGTATTCGGTAGTGTAATGGATATCGGGTCGGAAAATGGAATCGGGAATCCAAACACATTAATATCCATGAATCCATCTTTTGTCTTCTATAAGTTAAATAACACAGTAGACTGGGCTCTCTAGACTAGAAATTCCGAATTTCCAAAGGTGAAACTACTCCACAATATTTCCCAATAAAGAAAAGGAATTTCTGCCTATCCATCATCGACTACGCTTTGAAAAGATGTGACACCTGATAATAACCAGTGGATACTTGGTCGTAACATTGTCTTTATCAATGAATCAGTGAAACTAATACAAGGATTTCCACTTTGTCGAACAGATATCCGTTTCGATGTTTTCCAGAAAACTATACTTAACTTCATCTAATCAATGATCAGTCTCTATCTATCCGTCTTACCCTCATAGTCTCCACTTCCTATCGTCTTGAAGATTGAGAGCTGCTTTTATTACCTATCGGATTTTAAGTGTTTGATATTCTTTTTAATTAACACACACACACACACACACACACACACACACACACATATATATATATATATATATATATATATATATATATATATATATATATATATATGTATATATATAATAAAAAGGTTTAAACACTAATATTCCATGGTCATAATTTATTCCATTGGAATCGTAAATACGATCCAATTCATCAGACCTACAAATTCAAAAAGAAAACAGTAAAGAACAACTCCGGAAATAAAAATAGAATTTAGAGAGAGCGTAAGTATGAGAGTGTAGGACGAATGTTAGTGTTAAAGAGAGGGGTAACATACGAGAGAAGTTGGGAGATTAAAACTTAATAGAGAGGGTTTTTTTTTCATGCGTGAACGCAATCTTCAGGCCATGTGTTTTGGATCGACTATTTACATATGTTGGTCAATGGTGCATTATGGGTAACAAGGTATATTGTGTAATTCTGTTACTGGGTAGTCGATAGAGGTTATGCTTGAAATTCAAACAACCTTTATCGCTTCCTAATAATCGTTCGGTGTTGACCACAGTGTCCACTTTTATATTTAGATATGCTCTATCCTTGATATTGAGCCCATTTCCCCATAAATATGAAGTTTCATGTTTATATAATTATTATTCGTATTCTGTTTCTGGTCGTCTGTCTATTAGAAATATTATTTATCAATATATTCCTGCGTTCTGACGCAATCTGTCTGTCGCGATGACGCTATAAAAATCTCCGCTCTTTTTCGGATTTATCATTCCGTTCATCTTTGTCTTGCAATTCCATTTCTAGTTTTTCCTTTCAGACTCATAAATAAAAGCTTTTATAACTTTCACGTTCACATTTGCTGGGTTTATTTATTGCCTCTCATTTTTGTCGCCATTGCTTCCATGCATGTGGACACACACACACAACTCTGTAAATGCAACACGAGAGAAAAACGCATTAAAAAAATTGAAATGAAGACATATGAAACAGTTTGGTGAAAATTAGATGCCAATAGTTTGGAGGTTTGTATCTTTGACGTCATCACTTAAAGTGGTTTTTGGAAATGGAAAAACATGATTGGTCTATATGAGTTTAACTTGAATGTACACGAGTTTTGTGTAAAGAAGTAAAGATAGGCGAATTAGCTGCATGCAATCACGCATTGTTATGTATGAACGAAATAAAATATATATTAAATGAATGCAAAACTTTCTCGTTATCTTTTTAAAAACATACTTGAATCTGAATATACCGTCTGAAAATATACTTTGGCGGAACCTTTATACACACACACACGTATGTACGGATAGTGTGACGGTTATCGAAAGTGAAATTAACCAACCAAGTTGAAATTCTGGTCGTGCTAATTCTCTTGGTAAAAGCATGAATCCATTTCCCACCAGGTATAAGTTAAATAGTCAGGAAGAGTGGGCTCTCTTACGTTAAGGTGTCAGTCAGTCTAGGAGAAGGAAATATTTGACTTCAAACATAAGAACGGCTGTTTGAAGATGTCGTGCCACAGTGCACCCCATTTCTGTCATCAATCAAAAATAACTGGTTGTACACAGGCCTGCATTTTTATAATAAAAAAAAGTGCGTTCAGAGTCGAGATTCAGTTTGAAACTGAACTGTTATCCCCTGATTCGTAAAAAAAATTGTGTTCGTATAAGCTATTTCTTTTCTGGACGTAAAGTGCGTAGAAAATGGCCGAATATTCTAAATATCCGAGCGCTTTCGGCTATTCTATGAGCCATTATCAATTATCAAGGATTTTCTTTCTAGTTTTAACTGAATCTGTAGATTTTTATATATGTTTCTAGAGTGATGGGAATGTTATATATATATATATATATATATATATATATATATATATATATATATATATATATATATTACACAAACACTGTACAAAAGATTCCAAGTTTCTCGGAGTTAAATATACTTTATGATAATGTTCTTATTTTTCCTCTATGTGACATAGATCGTCCTTAGAAAAATACATTGACAAAATATGTCATTTTTTTTTATTTTATGGTGGCTGACATCAGGTAATATGGTATCACAGATTACGACAAAGAAAATGTTAAATATTTTCGTAAAGATCCGATTTCGTTTGTACATTCTTTCAAGATTCTTCCTGTCACCCCATCAAGTTTTGCGGCTTTCTTCGGATTCACCCTTCTGAATACACGCTTCACATCATGCTCATGAACTGTGAAGATCTCATTTTTGACTGGCGGGATTGCTATGGCTGGCTCTGTTGGTTCCACCACAAAACGAAAAACAATTAAATTCCTCTGCCACTGAGGTATTGCTGACTATAATTTTGCAGATCCTAGATGTAATGTGAATAATGTTTAATGCCCAGCATTACACGTCGTAGATCGTTTTTATTTACGTGGCTGTCTTTTTCGCGTATGTTATTTTTACTTTCCTAATGACTCACTTCAAATTAGCTCTAGTAGTCCTATATAAGGCTGCTTTGCCAGACCTGAAAGCAAAATTTTGTTCCCTTAGGAGAGACTGGACTTGCTTTGTCATCGACGGTATCTGGTTAAGATATATCTGAATATGTTTTCTCGAAGGATACAGTGTCGGCGCAGTACTTTATGTTCCAGAACACACAGCTGAAGAATACTTTTCTAGACCTGGCGTGCTATGACCTTTCCGCCACAGGCAACTTCCGGTTAAGCAAAACTAGAATTATTGCTTTTAAACACACAGCTTCACCGTATATGGTGGTTCGGTATAGGATACAGGTTCGATTCCTGTTGGAGAACGCATATTTTCTACGAAAATTTATCGAACATTCAGGCCGGGAAATGGAATTAATACTGTTTAATTAAAGAACAAAACATTTACTCAAATAAGTGTATACAACAAAAATTATGTACAAACAGGGTATATATATATGTGGGGGGTAGAAATTAGGAGGATTTGAGATAATTATAATTGAGTAATTCATCGAGTGTAGAAGAAACCTAAACAGAATGCAGAAAGAACTGGGCGACCGTTTCGTCCTATATTTGGGACTCATCAGCAGTGCGCATCCACTACCGAGAAATGAAACCCGGACGTTATTAGGTAAACGTCATACCAACTGTACCAACGGGCCTCGGTGACGAAGAGGTAGCGAATCAGACTCGATATAGCGCCGCTCACTCAAATATTCCGTGGTGGAACTCATCCGAGTTTCTCTTTTACCCATAGGATTTTTACCCATTGTAATAGGAATAATTGGTGTTATTTGAAATATATTATTAATGTAATGTCTTATGGAATAAACTTAGCTTATGTTAACATAATTTTATGTTAAGCCTATATATCTAATGCATTTAGAACCTAGCCTTATACTTACAAAGGTGAAATTACATTTACACATGTCATAAATTAATCGAGTACGATTTATAATTATATGTGTGTGTATAGACATATTAAAACATGTTATTAATTTATCCGCCTGAATTTTGAGAAATTTCGTAGGAAATATGTGCTTCTCCTTAAGGAATCGAACTTCTATGCATACATACATATATATATATCGAACTTCTATGCATACATATATATATATACTTATATGCATACATATATATATATATCGAACTTCTATGCATACATATATATATATATATATATATATAAAATAGATTATAATAAAAACATTTTACATCGCTACTCAATAGCTTTCATATTTCAATACTACGATGGTACTTCCTCAAGCGATAGTAGATAATTTGTGGTAAAAATGATTTATTAGAGAAATTTAAAAACAAATCGTTACCTCTTTTCGTAAGTTAAAGTGGGAGCCATAAGATCAGAATTAAAAATGTGTGTATGTCTAGATTAACCAATTAAAAGTCAGATCTACGCTAAAATAGAAAAATAAGGTCAGAGAGTGGAGTGGGTGGATTTATTTTTTCATGCCAAGATGAAACTGTCGTTTGAAGATGTCATTAGGAACGATCTTAGGAAATATGACAGCGCCAAATGTATTATGGATGTAGCCAAGTAAGATGTTCCGATTTGATGAAGTACACATAAAATTAACAGAAGAAACAAATTTAATTTTTTCTATTCAGGAAGCTTATTAAAGGAGCCAGTAGATAAAATTAAAGATGTGGACCATCTATATACGATGCTAATTATACTGAATAGACGGAAAAACTTGGAAATATTAAAGTTGAATAAATCAAATTAATATTGAGTGGACCATTATATACTAATAAAATAATGACTATACAATTGTAATACATAATTATTTCTGAAAATTTTTTAACTATATTTTAAAGTAAAAGATAGACAATGGCGGCACAACACCGTTAATTCATTTCTTTGGTTTAACAGAGATTTTATGTTAGCAAACTTTATAATATGCAATTTTTCTTGTAAACACAGAGAATATTGATCAAGTGGGGATTTCTATTTTTTTAATATTATCCATTTTACCGTAGGAGTTTTGTTAACATCTTTAAGTAACAAACATATTTAGAAAGGGACGTTCTATTACGGTACGTATTGTTGTTGTAACATGTGTTGATGCCACCTAGTTTTAAAGGAATTTTTGGTACTGCCGATATAAATTATTTTAACTGTTGGATTTTCTCTAGCTGAGATAGTATTTAGGTAAAAAGGGAACCAGTTTGACCCTTATTTTGTAATGCAAAGTGGTTAGGATTTCTACAGTTATACAAGTTAGTATCATTATTGTTTGTTGCTTTGGAAAGACGATTGTTACTTAGGTTTAAGTGTTGATTTAGAATTTTATTATTGTCTTTTTTAATAATTTTTTTCAAGATTATCTGTACAACTATACCTTAATTTCAGTGTATTTTTGTTAAAAATCTCACTAAGAGGATTATTTCTCGGGATGTGTTTCTCAATTAAATTGAGAAGCTTCTGCCCTAACTTAGTACTAAGCATTTTGTTAAATGGGGGTGTGTACCAAATGATTTTTCTGTTTCTATTTTTTCTTACTATCACTGTAATGTTTACTACTGTCAGGGCTCTTATAGCCACTATTTTTTAAGGTAGTGTTGTAAAATTTGCTATGTCTATAAAATATATCTTCACTGGAAAAGTTACTACTAATTCTATATTCTACGTAGGAAGGTATGTGATTATGGATGGAGGGTGATTAGAATTTGGGTGGATATATAATGGATTTACGTTAGTTTTCATCTAGGGTTGGTATGTATTATTGTCTAAGTCTAGTGTTACATCAAAGAAATCTACATTTTTAAATTTGTGTTTAATTTAACTTTAAGGCTTAGACTTTTAAATTTCTTATGTATTAATTTCCTGATTTTGCCAGGTTTAATTTTTGTAAAATTTTTCATCACCATAAGGCCGTCATCTCTTTATAACCCTATATCTTCTATGTTGATATCATGGTGGGCACTAAGGTTATATAAAATGAATAGGTAACGATCTGTTTTTAAATTTCACTAATAATTCATTTTTATCACAAGATATCTACCATCGGCTGAGGAATTACTATCATAGTATTGAAACATGAAAGTTTTTGTGTAGCGATGTAAAATGTTTTATTATGAAAAAATTTTAATAATATTTTCCTTTACTTTGTACTGAGCACTTTTTTCAAAAGTAAATGCTAAATATATATATATATATATATATATATATATATATATATATATATATATATATATATATATATATATATATATATATATATATATATATATATATATATATCATGACAAAACTAACATCTTCGTCGTTCTAAACAAATCCGATTACAACAAAAAACTAGAAAATATACTCCATGACCACATAAATTTTTTTTAAATTAAAAAGACTCCAACCATTCAACTAAAATTAAAAATTAATAAACTCATCACTGCTAATAATACCGAACTGTACCTAAAATTGTAGGTGATTACGGCACTATAAAAACACTTAGACTTGAGTATCCCCTCCGTACTATTATATCGCAATTACAACTCCTTATATTAGTCAACAAAAATTATAAATCAACTCATCACACCATACATCCTCAGTAAATGTAGTGTAAAATTCACTCTCTGACTAATTCAAATAAACTAAAAAAAATGAAAAACCTAATAATGAAACCATAGCCCCACTTGACGTCGAAAATTTATTCACCAACGTCCCTGTTAGCGACACTATTGGCATAATTATGAGGTATTATACGATAATCCATCTCTATTTCCACCTCAAATTAGACCTAGCATTTTACGAAAACTACTGCTAACTCGCTCTACCAAAGTCCCATATTTCGATTATAAAAATAAA
Source organism: Acanthosepion pharaonis (assembly GCA_903632075.3). Taxonomy (NCBI): domain Eukaryota; kingdom Metazoa; phylum Mollusca; class Cephalopoda; order Sepiida; family Sepiidae; genus Acanthosepion; species Acanthosepion pharaonis. The sequence goes on from CAHIKZ030001054.1 coordinate 797,864, forward strand.
TATTATTATATAAATATATTACAAAATATATAAAGGGATGGCGTCTCCATGAGTTCAGTTCTGGGTCCGCTTTTAGCAATTTCTACATGTCTAATCTCGAAAATAATACATTTAACAATTAAAAAAAAAACTCTCCATCTACCTAAGATACTTCGATGATATCCTTATATTAGTCAAGAATATGGACGAAATACATCAACTCCAAAAACAATTCCAAAATATTCTGTCCTTGAATTTACATACGAAATTAATAATAGTTATAACTTCTTTTCTAGATATATTAATAGACCCTAATCATAATAATTTCACTATCTCCCCATATAAAATACGCACCAGCATAAATTCCTGTACCCAACATGTCCACGACGGATGCGTGTAAAAAATTAAATTATTTATATACTACATTAAATCCAGTATATCCAATTTAATCATTCGTAACGACTTTTCCCCACCAACCAATATGTTGCCGAAAACTAACATTGTACATAAATATAAATATCCTCTGGGAGATTGTATCTCCAACGGAAAAAATAATATTTATGTTGGCCTTACTACGACCACTTTGTCTCGTCGGTTGATTTTTCATTTCAAAGTCATGTCTAAGAACACTAAACATTTACAACAACGTGCTTGTCCTCATTCGCAATTTAGAAAAATTCTCGTCGAAAATACATCCATACTTTTGATGAAAATAATAAATATGAACTAAAAATACTTGAAGCTATTTATATAAAAAAAAATTGAAAGCAAACCTTAATAAAATTAATTATGAATATTGCACAAATGTTCTAAAATGTTTACACTAGATAGACTAAAATATCAAGGTATATATTAATAGTTTCTTATACTATTTTCTTCTTTATCAAAAAGAACTTTTCACACATCATAATTAGTTACCTCCTCTACGGCGTAAACATAAACTGCATGGCACAAAATTAGCGGTCCTCACCCCATGCTAAAATTATAACTTTCAGATGAACATAGCAATTTCGTCTTTGGAAATAATCAACACTACATCTTTTGTCTTAAAAACAAACCCTGAGGATGATATTATGTTAATGTCGAAAGTACTCGGAATAAAACAATATGTATCAACACGTTAATTTTCTCTCTTCTTTTAATAGCGATACCAAAAAGCTCATCCGAGAATATGAGCGGATCCTATTGAAAATTGTCTAAATTATTCAATGAAAACATGCTTCCAAAATGCGCAGATATATATATATACATACATACATACATAGATATTTATATACATATATACATACTTCTCTCGTGCATGACCCCGAAGGTGACTTGCCAGGCTGGCTGCGGACTTGCATTACTTGTGACACAAGTGACAGATGAACAATATGCTTACCACAACCTTGATGGATTCGCACCTGATTTCTGTGCACTGTCATGTGCCAGGGCTGGTTTTGCATGTTGTCACACAGCGTGCTGACTGTGACACTTTGTATCTGGAGAATGTCAAGGGCGATTTTTCTTTATGTGACTTCACATGATTTACCCAGCTAGCCTTTGAAAGCAGTATGCGCTAACAGAAATCACATGTCCAGCCTTGATACCCTCGTCGAGTCCATGGTTATGAACCATTCGAAGTCGCCGATTCAGCCGTTTGTGTTTCAGACGACATTATTCGAAGAGTCGTCAACTGGCGTTTTACAAAAGACCAACATTTAAATCAATTTAAATGCCATTTGGGATATTTCATCTCTGACTAAAGTGACAAAATTGTGAATAATATGTATGTTGGTTTCACTGCAACGACCATGATGAGAAGTCTTACGTTTCACTTAAACGATCATAGTTCAATCTCAGATCATTCAAAGAAACATTCATGCCCACGTTCACAGTTTAGACAGATATTAGTCGAAAATACAGTGGTACTCCATCACGATAATAATAAGCAAAAACTAAAAATTCTAGATGCTCTTTATAATTGCGGCCAAATTACGAGTGTAACAACAAAGCTCTCAAATGTTTATAGCAGCAAATCTTAAAAAATTCTAAATTAGAATTGTTAAAAAATACAGCTTGAAAAATCTTTTATACCCATAAATATATACTCAAAAAAAGTCACTTAACTTGCCTCCTTTGAATAATGGGTGAATTTTTTGAATTTTGCGATGTTCATGCAAACATATCCACAGACACTCAGATTGAACGTACTTGGGAAAATTAAAATTATTTGAATTAAAATTTTGGAGTTTTTTTATCAATTTTCTACAGCTACTAAGAAATTAATAAGTGAACTTGATAGGATAAAAACTACAATAAATAGACATAATACGTAATATGTGTGTCTGTGTCTGTGTGTGTGTGTGTTTGTGGACTTTCCTATCTGAAGAATTGGCTGATGAAACTTTTGTAAAATTGAATGAATGAATATTTTTTAATTTTTAATATAATTTTATAGGTGTTTTACAGCACTGAGCAATTTCTCGAAGTTTTTGAATTGCATAAAGGTGCATTCCTTTTTCATTTTTATACTAGAGAACCAACTGATGACAACTTTTGTATTCCTCCATTGGTTGATCCCTGTAGCGTTCCTAGTGTATTTGCAGACCCGTTCTAGTATATCAATGCTGATTTTGTTTTGGGGAAATTGTATTTATGGTCTTTAACGGTGTTTTGCTGCTTGTGTAGTTTAGGCACTCTATCGTCGATCTTGTTTGTCCTAATTCGTACCTCGTTGTTAATATCATTTTCCCATTCTACTGGACATATATACACACACACACATATATATATATATATATATATATATATATATATATAGAAAGAGAGTGAGAGAAAGAAAATATATAGAGAAAGATGCATATACACACATATATATATATATATATATATATATATATATATATATATATACACACAGATAGATAGACAATATAATTAAATTTTGCCACTTAGCTTAGCATCCCGACTGGAGATTTTTGTAGGCAGACCTGTCCGTCCATTCTTCAGGGGATATCAGCAAATTGCTGCTTACATTTTTCGATTTTTTTTCTTTTTTTATGTACTTAATATTCTTGTACGTTTTTTCCGTATTGTTTCTGTCCGCAAGTGCCTTTGTGCGCGTGCGGCCATGCGCTTACCTGTGCGGATGTACCTACCTGTGTATGTTTATTCGTTTATTTATTTATCTATTCATGATGCCGTGATCATTTGCCCTTTTCTTCTTTTTTTTCACTTAAACTCGCTCTTTAATTTATTCTCTTTTTTCTATTTTCTTTTGACAGTAGCTCTTTGTGTCGAGTTATTAAAATCAGTAGTCATGCCACGGTTTTTAATTTTTGGGTGTTTCCTTTTTTTATTTCGTTTTTTACATAAATAATTGATATTAATTCTTAATTATAAATATTATATACATAAATATATATATATATATGATACTGATAATATTGATACTTAAATGATAAATAATTACACACACACATTAGATTTATAATTAAATTTTTATTTATTATTGTTTGAATTTATGTGCATATATCTGTATTTATACAACAATGTATATGCACGTATATAGGTAAATGCACGTGCACATACAAATGTGATTATTTTTTCTATTTTAGTGTATTAATTATGGTTGTTTAAGTTAATAGAATTTGTTATTTGAATATTTATATATAGTATATATTTCAGCACACTCATGTACACACGCACATATATGTAATTGTTAAATAGTGTATATATATTAAAGTAAGTATTTATATCATATTTTATCGTTTATCTAGTGTTTTCACTTTTATTTAATGGTCAGTTTATTTGTTTTTGCCTGCGCCTTATATATTGAGGTATTAATTACGGGGGTTAGTTTCGTTTGTTTGAAGATGTGTGCATATATGTGTGTGTATTTATATGTACATGCACACACACGCGCAAAGAGGTGTGTATGTTTAATATTTATTCGTTTATTTATTTATCTATTCATTTTTAAGTTTATATATTTATTCCATTTATTTATTTAAAAGTTTACATTATATTTATTATATTTATATTTATTTGTCTATTTTTAATTAGTGCTTAGATGGTAAAGTAAGTGTTTATTTATATGTCTACATTTACCCATTATTTCAGTTTTCTTGTTTCAAAGTTTATTTCTGTTTTTTAAACTAATTTCTGATAATTTTTCTTCTAAGTATAATTTGCAATTTTTACTGTTAATACTGTATGGGATTGCTCTTTTCATAATTTCCCATTTGATTTTGGTAGGGATATTGTTTTCTTTTTGGCTCCAAATGTATTTTTACACGGTTGTATTGCTTGTCTATTTTTTCTGTTGAATGAAATTTTGTGGTTATAATATCTTTCTTTGAAAGTTTTTTTTCTGTGGTGCCTATCTAAATTGTTTCGTCTGTGTTAATATTATTGTCCACGATAGCTTTGCATTTTATACTATTGGTTCAATATTTATTGTTAAGTGGTCAATTTTCTTTGTTTATACAGTTGCATTCAATGGTGTTATGCTCGATGTTATTGTTCTTGTAATTGTTGTTGGTTTTGTTGAGTATTTTTTATTGTGTTACTATTTTCTCCATGTTATCCATGCAGCTGTAACTAATTTTGTTTGTATTTTTGTTGATAATTTGCTGTTTTTAGGGAAGTGTTTATCAATTATTTTGAAGAATATTTTCCTTATTTTTCTTTTTAATGTATTCTTGAAAAGTGGGTTCACTAGGGCTGAATCATTTTTTTTTTAATTGTATATTTTTAAGCAGCTAGAATTTGTTGAAATTCTTTTATTTACAGACATGGACATTTGTTTGAATGCGTCAGGGTGTTGGAATTTTTGCTAACGTGTATATATAGATAGATAGATAGATAGATAGATAGATAGATAGATAGATAGATAGATAGATAGATAAATAGATGTATAAAAATATAGAGAGACATCCTTCGATTAATGCGTTTTCGATTACTGAGCTAAAATTTGTAAATACGAAAATTCGATTAGTGCATACATAATACTCGATTAGTGCGGTAAAACATTTTTCAGTTTAACTATAGTAATTGAAAATTAATTTATTTATAGTTACGGATGTATACATTAACCTCACTAAACGAGAATCCCTGTATATATACATACGTGTGTGTGTTTATTAGTATATGTGATATAATATATATATTAAATGGAGATAGAATGAGAAAATAAGGTCACATATGTATTGTGGAAATTTGCATGTATGTATAGTTGTGTGTATGCGTATATATATATATATATATGTACATATATATGTATATATATATATATATATATATATATATATATATATATATATATATATATATACAAAGAGAGAGAGAGTTTGTGTGTTCCAGAAATATATGTACAGAAATGACATCTATAATGTACAGAAATTACACTGTAATATTCCAGAAATAGATGAAATGACGTCTATAATGAGCCATCTATCTGTTGAGAGAAATACAAGCATATAGATATGCCTGTATACACAAATATCTCAATATTTAATGAATTATAATATAAATTACATCTAAAATCACTTTTCAATTCTATGAGATTTGCTTCATTCCTTTTCCGTTGAATCTTCAGATTTTTAAACTGATTTAATCAACTTGAAATAAAACTAAATAAAAAATATTCGTTTTTAGTTGGGGAAGACGAAAACGGCATCAAATTATCGTGCAATAAGTAAAAGATAATATCTACACTGTTTGTTGCATCTGTTTCATTCGGTTTCTTTTATTTTTGAGGTTAGAAGGTTCCTTTTTCAGTATTTTTTTGTTTGTAGATTAAGTGGTTTTGATCGTAGAAATCAAAATACACTTCTTTTTGCTGTCCATTTAAACGATCGCCTGATTTTCCTCGTCAATTTATCGCGTAATCTGCCCGAAAAAATGTCAATCACATTAGAAAATGTTTAATCATAAACAGATGCATAAATATATATATATATATATATATATATATATATATATATATATATATATTCTAAATATATACATGCATTTAGATAGAAATAGATTGTGCGTAATTATGCGCATACACGATGTAACATTTCGCCATATATATATATATATATATATATATATGTGTGTGTGTGTGTGTGTGTGTGTGTGTGTGTGTGTGTGTGTGCTTACGTGTGTTCCAAAGCATTAACGTTGATCTATATTCCTATAACAAAGTCAAGTTTTCTAATGTTGAATAAACTCTTCTTTATTTCCAACTCCAAAAGAAAAAAAAAAGACAAAACAATGACAACGACAATAACATCTTATTGCTTCATTAACGTGTCAGAGTTTTGCGAAACAAACGTTTCAAAACATAAATAAATGAAAAAAATATAATTTGTTTAAATAGATATACTCTAGATTGATTTTTGAAAGGTTACATTCAGTTTGCACAAAAGCGTTTAGTCGTGTCTTGAGAATTAAAACAGGCAAAAGAAAGAAATATTGTGTGTATCATTTTTTTTCGTGTCTATATCTTAAATAGACAATTTACTGATGGGCTTTTGTGGAAGTGATTGGGCGTTTATTCTATTTTGTTTTGCGGCTCATAATGCATTTCAAAACTCAAATTTATGCTCAGCTGTGACCATTTTTATTCTTTTTGGTAATTTGCTTTTAATTTTGAAAATTCTAGTTAATTTTTCGTATTCTTCCATTTTTTATTTGTCTTTTCTTATATATTCCTGTTTTATATCATCGCCACCATCGCCAATTCATATAGATTATAGATTCACACAACAACAATTATTATTAAATTATTATGGCTATAATTGTCAATCTATGTTCGGGGTAGCGCAAGAGAATCAGTGAACCTAGTTTTAAATCAGACTGAAAGGGTTCGTGTTCACTTCGAATTCATAAAATTTGGATAAGTTTGAATCCACATGAATTTACTTTTCTTCTACGCACTGACTTTTCAAGACCTAGGCGATCAAGGCGATCAAATTGCTACGATTTATTGGAAAAGATAATCTAGTGTTTTACTATTTACATTGTCCCCATCTTTATTGCTATATTCATGACGTTTCGGTCGCTGTACGCTCCGGGCACCTTCAGGTGATATTTGTTCGAATTTCCAACTGAAACTAAGGACACGTGGTCCAGTGGACAAAACCGTTGGTTGGTTGATTAAAAAGTGACTTGGCACAAAAAGTTGTGAGTTCAATACCTGGCCACAGCAGAGGTAGGAAAAACTTGGAGAGTTGAGTTATCAGGGGAATTAACAAAACTGAGGTATTCAAAGGCAAGGTACGTAGAATTATAACAATCTACAATGTTCGGTTCAACAAATATCACCTGAAGGCGGCCGAAGCATAAAACAGCCGAAAGTTCGGGAATATGACAATAAAGACGAGGGAAACAGTTCGAACAATATAAATAATTACAATACAATATAATCAGATTATAATGTTGCCGTTGCCTTCTCCAGGATTTGGATTTCAGAGCTGTATTTCTTTTCAACTCTTTCTCAATACACACACACACACATATATACATATATATATATATATATATACTAATCAATTAATTTATTTTCATGCATTCTATATTTTAATTTTTCACCGCGTCACATTTATTCTTTCATGCTCTTGGTTTAGTTTCTCTCTCTCTCTCTCTCCCATTCCCTTGATCTAGTCAAATTTTTCTCTCTCATATGCTCTTGATCTAGTCAAATTTTTCTCTCTTCAATATTCTTGGTTTAGTCAATTTTTCTCTCTCCCATGCTCTTGCTTTCGTCAAATTTTTCTCTCTCCCATGCTCTTGCTCTAGTCAAATTTTTCTCTCTCCCATGCTCTTGCTCTAGTCAAATTTTTCTCTCTCCCATGCTCTTGTCTTTCTTTTACCAATTCAACGATTGACTGATGCAGAAGATAGCGTATATGATGAATACGACAACACTGTCATCAAAACTCCCCTGAAAATCTTATTAAATTACGTTTACTTATATTTTCTGCATATGTCAACTAGGATTTTTACCCCTGCAATTAACTATTATTGAATTTTATTTTACAATCTTAAAATAATTCTGCTTTTTAAATCATTAGAAATAATAAAATATATGCAAGAACCCTGACAGGAAATTAAATCAACAAAAAGTTCTGTATTGCTGACCTCATTATAATTTCGCGCGTAATGTTGTCATAATAATGAAACCTTTCGATATATAAATTAGAGGAAGTCACAGTGTATTTTATATAATATAACTGAGAATTATTGCAGACTTATATAGTCGCCAGTTTTAGAACATAATAACATTTGTTCTCTTCAGATTTTTAATGTGGTTCTTACTATTCTTGCAGAATTCAGTATTACACTCGTTTACATTGTTCAAATTCTATCTCAGCCCATTAACTGTTCAAATAACTTCGTGTTTTAGGAGATCGTTTCCAATGATTGTATGTAGAATCCGCAAATATTGCAAATATAGAGCAAGGTTACCGATATTCCAATCGTACCTTTACACCAAATGAATCTGCCGCCTTTCAACTGACATCGTGTTTCTTCAATAACAACACACACGTAAGTATTTCGCGCTGATTTTAATAATGCAGTTATCTGGATAGATTTAACTCTTACACAAATTTCTAATTCGACCAACGACTTCGTAAAATTCTTAGAGAATATTTCAAGTTTATTCTTTGTTGCAAAGTAGAATGGCGTACTTCCTGCTCTTCCCTACTGCTGTTATAATGGACTGCTCCTACTTATAAATATGGAAAGTAGCTACATTAGAGTAGGCTTTGAGTAGTATTTGATTTACTCAAGTTATTCCGTTCTATGGTAATTAATAAACCTCTTCTTTGTTTCCTTTACCTGGTCTTCTGTTCTTTCGATACTCTTTTTAACTACGGCCTTCCTAATTCTCAGCTATTTTAAACAACGACATTACAACGTTGGCGACCAGGATGAAATCCGAACTCACGCGATAATAATCGTCAATTTCATGTTCTATAATTCCTTTCGGTACTAACAAGATTCAGATATTTTTCTAGCTTTTCACTTTCTTTCCGATTTATGTTGCTGCCTGTCGGAATAGCAAACATCTAACGACACGTCTTCTTCGTGCTTAAGGCGATTAAAACTGGAAATCCGTTAGAACTTCAAAGCCCCATGGATTTTTACTTTTTTATTCTCTAGAATAGCTTCTTTGTGCTTGTTTTTTATGGTAAATCACAAGATATTTGCATAATTTCCAGTAGATTGTTATGGGACCTTACCGATAATAACATAATGGACTATTCCATAGGTAATAAATACTGCGCCTCAAGAGGAAGCAGGGAGTTCAATCCGAAGTCGGGCGACTGGCTGACCGGCTGATCGGTTGAACTCTCTGCCTTCGGGCGGGGAGGAACCCGAACGAGGCTACGCTGAAGGGCGGAGTCTCTTTCGGGGAGGTAAACCGACCCTGAACCCTTTTAATACGGGTTCAAAGGGCATCTTTTTGGTCGAGCCCACGGGCTCGGAGATCCCACGTTAAAGCGGCCTTGTGCCACATGATGCCCTCGTGGGTGGGGGTGACTAAATACCTTTCCGTCTGAAGTCTGTAATGATGTCTGTCAGGAGTCTGTCAGTCAGTCAGAGCTAGCAAGTCAGTCAGTCGAGTCAGAGGCATCCCGAAACAGAGTCGCGTTCAGACAATTACTACTAAACCTGATTGTTCGTACTAACCCTTTTCTACCTCTCTGTATATATTCCTAATTTGTAATATATCTGTGTTATTCCATATCCGCCTTCGAGTTCTTCTTTATTGGTTCTACCTTGGACTATCACCGTGGTACAAGGAACCGGACCATAACATAGATCAACCTTCCTTTACAGTCATGTCTCTTCTTGGAGTCTTTGCAAGCTAATTTACTATATTTGCTTATTATATAATCGGCGATTCCATCGCCAAGCGGTATTTACTGTCCTGAGATGTCCAGTCTAGTTGGTATTTAATCTTATCTCGCCCACGGGAATTGTTCTAAGTCTTCATGAAATGAGATTCAGCTTTCTTATTCAAATATTCTCTTCGCAGTTCTGACATCCCGTTCTGATTTCTTGTCTGTCTCTTGAAATGGTTTACTTGCGATGTTGGAATTTTCCGTATAGACATTTCCCCTCTGTTCAGTTCTCCTACGATTTTGCTCCCTCATAATCAAACTCTTATGTCAGGTCAGTCTACAAGTACTTTTGATATCATGTCATTCAGTACTAACCGTCGCATGGTCGGATCATCGGCAGCTAAACCGGTTCCCCAACCAGGCTTTTCTGGCGATGAGCATGACACGGAAAATGATCAAAACAAAACTTTTCAAAGGGCAGATGAAGCTTAATGTAGGGTTGGTGGCCATCAAGCACAATGGGGTAGACTGGACTCCACAGGTACGTATACAGCCGGTGAAATGATTATGTGGCATCGTTAGGTGATGGGCTAAAGAGAGTGTTCAACAGCTTGAGTGAAGGTTTCTCAACGATGGAATCAATGGTCCATGATCAGAATGAGTCGTTAGAGGACATCGGCTGTGATTTGACACAGAGATCGCCGGGCTCCACCAGGTCCACTTGCCCAAGATACGTTAAGAATCAATTAAAACCGGCTTCCAACTATGTAGAGGAAACTGTCCAGGTGTTCAGTTACGCAACAACTTAAGTAGACCTGCTTATGTATGATAATGGTGATGATGAACCAAACTTTTATTAATCTGTCTTTATCATTATTTAGTGGTAGTTTAGTTACATAAATTTTGTTAATGATAATCTTAATGTTTGCATCGTTAGCATCCCCGAGCTGTTCCTGCTCGCTAGTGTTGATTATTACTCATTCTCTAATCGCTTTCGTTATTTACTTAATTGACTTCTGCCTATATCTCTGAGATGAGGTATTACGATTACTTACATTATTTAAATTATTCGTACTGTTATCCTCATCTTCAGTGCCATATTCACAACGTTTCGGCCGTTGTACGCTCTGGCCTTCTTCCGGTGATTGGAATTTCGATCCGAACCCTTTATATCGTCCATCGAAACATGGATTAGTGGGTAAAGGCGTTGATTAGATCCAGTGACTAGACCCAAAGAGTTGTGAGTTCAATACCAGGTTACAGCAGTGGTGAACCAAAAAACAGGTAAATAACTGAGACATCCAGAAGAGAAATGACACTTGGAACTAGAACAATCTACTTGGAGGAAATTCCAATCACCTGAAAATATGGCAATGAAGATGAGGATAACAGTCCAAATAATGTATATTGGAGTCTCCCGTCATTTTGCGACGTATGAGGGTCAAGCAACTCAGTTCCTATGAACCGACATCCAGACACCGGCACATATGATTTTACACGGTGAAGGCTTTGTGCAAAACCAACCACACTTTTTGAAGAGCCGAATACAGAGACCTGGTGCAAACGACCCTCCGCATGTTTTGAATTCAGAGTTGTCTTTGTCCTACTTTGTGTCGGCGAAAGATTAGAGTACTAGTCTGGTAAACCATTACTACTGTGTCCGTCCTGCTATTTACCCATTGCTGGGTAATTCTATTTCCCAAAGGTATTAACACAACTGGAATTCGAACTCGGCTTTCTGATTCCTCAATCCGAGCCACTGTCCATTAGTCCACTATGCCTCTTCTTCCAAATAATGTAATTAATTGATTTCGTTTACTATTTGATTTTCTATGATTTTGTTTGGCTGCATTAGTTGCTTCCAGCATTAGTAGTTATTCAGGAGCACTTACTTCTTGTTCCATGTCCTCCTCCTCCTCCTCCCTTTTTATCCCTCCCCAAACGTCTCCTTCCAATTTTCTTATTATGTCTACCTATCTGTCACTCTTTTTCTCGTCCTTCCTACACCCCCCTTTAATTTGTTCTTTTACTGAATTGTTTATGTTTATTTAATTATGGACTTGTCAAAACTAATCTGCATAGCTTTGTTTTGCGAAGTCCACAAGTATGTAGTCACTCAGTGAAGATCGAACTCCCTACAGTGTAGTAATAGTTAACCAGACTAGTACTCTAATGTTTCACCGACGCAAAGCGAGTCCACTTCTCCAGACAATTCTATGACATTTCGTCGGCGATACTTCTCCGATTGTTATTTTTTTTTCTTTTCAAATGCTCCTATGAATTATTTTTCTCTGTCTTAGATATTTTCTTTTATTTCTTCATTGGTTCTCCAACTTTCCTTAGAACAGTTCCTTATAGCATTTCATAATCTTTCAATATTTATTCTGCGAATCATTCAGTTTGTGTCAAAAAAATATTTACGGGCTTTTGACTTAAGTTGCCTATCATAGAGTAATGGTTAACAAGCTGGTCTTGGAAATCATCGCTAATGTAACGAGATCGATCCTAGCTTCCGTATACAACATTGTAGTGAGGAAATATCTACTTTCATTTTTTTTTACCCATATTTCCTCTAAAGTGAGTCGATCTTTACACGGCCACACTCACTTATTTAATTATTCATTTTAGTGATTTCTTTCTCATTTAATGTTAATTATTTGTAGTTGTTTTATCAATCATATTGCTTGTCTTTTATTCATTTTCCATTGATGTAATCACCAGCCTTTGACGACACATTTGATTTTCATAATTATGAGAAAAACAAAAGTCTTTTATATAGTAATGTGAATTTGATGCATGTATTGCTAAAAATATTAATAACTCCGAAGAAAGGTACTTATGGATAATTAATATTTGATTCAACATATTTACAAAACTTTTAGGACAAAGTGAATACTTATTTACTAAGTATAGTTTAATCTTGACAGGATTTGACAATTGGGCACCAGTGAGACTAGAACTACCTGTACTAGCAAATTGCTTACTTATACCCATTTCAGAGAATACCATATATCTCAAACGTAGAGCGTGCAATCGCTTTAGTAGTAATAATTCACAAGACTACTTTGCTAATCAATACATCACAACGATCCGTTCTCAGAGACCTTATCAGTTTCTTATGGTATAAAGCCATATAAGAAAAAGGAGATAGTATGATACCTGGATGGGCATTGCACTCAAATTTCACACGAGACTGAAGAATCCAGGTGCAATAAGGTGTTGGCCTGGGGTCATTCCTGGCCACCGAATAGGGAAATATGTGACTTCGAACCTGTTCGCATGCATTTGAAAGATTTGCGATATTCGCGGTTATAGAAAGAAACGCTCCAGGTGTAGCGATGTAATCTCTCACACATCGTTGACTAAGAATACAACATTCACATATTGAACCAAATCACTGTCTCGAAATATTGGAATGAATTAAATGCCTTCCAAGAGCTAAACAAACTAAGAAATAGGAAACTCATTAGAAATAAAATAAAAAAATGATTACTGAAATACTATGTAATATCAATTCTTCATGGCAGTGAATGTTGGATAATTTCCTTACAGATACAGAAGAAACTAGAGAGAATGAAGAGTTTTTATGGAAACAAAGAGACAGTCGAAACTTCTAGGACACATAATGAGGAAAGTGGTCTTGGAGACAAAGGATTTACTGGAGTCAAGAAAGACAGAAAGAAACAATGAGTAACCTACCTAACAAGTTAAATGAAGGACAGAACAAGTATTGACTGATTTGTTTTTTTACGGCATATCAAACTTTTGCAGATTAATTTAAAACCAGAAATTATTTTAGATAAGAATTTCTTGAAGATAAGGATTTGCTGATACAAGTCTTATTATTTGTGCCATAGCTGGGAGTAAAAGAGATGGGTTCATATTTTTTCCAAAGGTATTTCCGCGTAAATGAATATAACGAACCCGATTGGAATTGGAACTCAGCTCTCTCATTTCCACTTCAATGTTATTATCCATTACACCACCCTCACATACAAGCTTACAGCAACTGATATTCAAGGCTCGACGTTGCTTAACTTCGGTGATCGTACAAGAACTGCTATTTCAACGTCATATGTCCGAAAGCCAACAGGGACTGGGATGAATAGTAAGGAAACAAACTTTGATAAGAGCTATAAAGAATGGGAAGTTGTAGAGAGCCATGACCGGCACAAAACAATACAAACATTTACAGGTCGATATTTCATTCACAGGGAAATGTGGCCGATTGGACATGAATTACATTGATCGCCTGTAAGTAAAATCATCGAAGTTTAGTAGTTTCCTATTGCCAAACGCGTGTTAAGAAAGCTATTTTCAGATCTCTTTTTTGTTTTGTTTTTTATCGTAATGGACGAAGGTTTTTGTCATTGTCCATATTTTCTTTATTTGACAGAGATGAAGAATTTATTCTCTGTGTTGCTTTTGTTTTGCTTTGAAATGGATAATGAAAGAATATTTTTCAAAACTTTTTGTGCACATATTTTTAATCAGAATAACATGGAAGTATTCCTTTTAGAATCACTATTTCCCTTAGTTTATCATTCTCCTTGCATGAAATTTTCAGTTTATCTTCTTATCTTCGATTTGCTTTGATCCCAATGGATGCATCTGATTTTTCGAGGTTTTGTCTGCCAAGAAGTTTGTATTATTTCTCGGTAGATTTTATTCATTTTCCAGAACGCAGCTTACTACGCTGTTCTATGGTGTTATATATATATATATATGCTCAAAAGGATTGGTTTACCAGAAATGTAGCTGTTTGTGGTTCTTTTATTATCAAGATATATTCAGTATATTTGAACCATTTTTCAAGATAATTCTTTGTGCTTCTATTTCTGTGAAAATCGTTGGCATCAACATCAAATATCATTGGTGGTTTTTATTTCATTTTTTTTCAATGTTTCTTTTGTTATTTTTACTTTGTTTTGTTACTTGTGGTCATTGGATAGTCGTATGTGATGTCTTCCATTGATGATCAAGTGGCAGCAGCAAGTCTTTTCAATGCGTCTTCACGATCTTAAGTATTTACCATTTATTTTAGTAATGTTTTTATGGGTTTGATTGTACATCGAATTTATCGTTCTTTTAATATATTTACATGCTAATCCGAGTGGGCCATTAATGATGGTTAGAATGCTCGCTTTCATCAACTCCAATTTTACATTTTTCTCAAAACTCAGTAATTTTTCCACCTCTTTATTTTCTTTCAGTTATACCCTTTGCCCTGATAGAACAGCGAGAGTTGCTACAAATTTTCAATTTCATGACATCTAAATCTGCTTTTTTTTTGCTATCAATAATTATTATTAAAAATATCATTCAAGCGGTGGCAGGTTCGGTCGTCATCACCGTAAGATTAAATAAAAGCAAGTCTAATCAAATGTTCATCGGATTTCTCAGTATCCCCAAGATATCAGGAACACCGTAGTCTGTTCATATCAAACAATTCTCGAAATTTTAGCTCAATTAATTACGATATATCTATATCTATCACTATCTGTATCTATGTATCTCTATATATTGCTCTATATCTATCTATCTATCTATCTATCTATCTTTCTCACTCTCTCTCTCTCTCTCTCTATATATATATATATATATATATATATATATATAGAGAGAGAGAGAAAGAAAATATATATAGATAGATAGGAGACAGTTATAGATATAGAGCTATATATATATATCCTTCTGTCTCTATATCTATTTCTATATATCGGTATCACTATCTCTATATATCACTGTCTCTCTCTATATCACTATTACTATCTGTTTTGCATATCACTCTCTATCTATCTCTATATATTGCTCTCTTTATGTATATCACTATTTCTATCTCTGTATATTGAACTCTATCAGTCCCTATCCTTATCACTTCATCAATCTCTATATATCAGTTTCTATCTCTAACACTAACTATAGTTATATATCGGTGACTATATCACCATCTCTTTCTGCATATATCGCTTTCCATCTCTATCACTCTCTATCTCTACATATCGCTCTTCTTATCTATATCTATCACTATCACTATATAAATATATACTGCTCTCTATCTATCATTATATCTATATATATCACTCTATATCTATCACTATATATATATATATATATATATATATATATATATATATATATATATATCCTCCATTTCCTATCCCACTAACGCAGGTGTGCCCCAAGGCTCCATCCTTGGCCCCACTCTTTTCCTTATTTTCATCAATGACCTTCCTGAAGCTATAGATTCCCAAGTCGGCATCTATGCAGACGACACTACAATTTACTCCTGCCTAAAAAACAAGTCTAGTGTCGGCGACAAAACTAACCTTGCCGTGCGTCTTGAAATGGACCTCCAATCGGTTGTTAACTGGGGCAAGAATTGGCTGGTCAACTTTAACGCCATAAAAACTAAATTACTCTCCATTAACCACCATAGAGATCCTTCCCTGCCCCCATTAAAATGTCTGATAGTCAACTTCCTGAGAGCAACTCCTGCGTCTGCTCGGTCTCACGCTGACTGCTGACCTGAGATGGAACAAATACATTGAGTCAATTGCTTCTTCCACCGCGAGGAAAGTTGGCTCTCTGTGCTGCGCCAGGAAAATTTTCTCCCTGAATCGATACTTCAAATATACAAAACAACCATTCGCCCTTGCATGAGGTATTGCTGCCATATATGGTCTGGGGCACCTTCTGCTTACCTCGGAGTTCTTGACAAGATCCAGAAGGATATGTAATATAATTGGCCCTGATCTAGCGTCTTGTTTTGCAGTCACTCTCTCACATACGCGCCGTCGCCTCTCTCTGTCTTTTCTACAAATACTTCCATGGTAACTGCTCTGATGAGCTGCTCTCTCTGGTTCCCAGACTCCATGAATTCAAGCGCCCTACGAGGCTGGCATCCCGCTCACCCCACCGTAGAAACCTACAAATGTAGCCGTCTCTTCTACTCCAATAGCTTCATACCTCGCACCTCTCGCCAGTGGAACACCCTCCCCAATTACTGTTTCCCTGATAGCTATAATCTCCAACTATTCAAATGTAATGTCAATCGACATCTCCAATTACCTTGATCTACCCACTATCCTTCTCCTCTTCCTTTCTCTTATCACTCTTATCTACTCCCGCTCCAAATCTTCCGCAACCCCCCTGCATCCTAGTGGCTTCACGCCTTGCTTGGGGCACAATGCTTAAAAAAATAAATAAATAATTACCGCTCTATTTATCACTATATCTATCTCTATATATTGCTCACTAAATTTATATATTATTCATTATCATTATCACTATATCTATCGCTATATATTGCTCACTATCTCTATCACTATATCTATATATCATTCTCTCTATATATCACTACATCTATCTCTATCTATCGGTCTCTATCATTATCACTAAATATGTATATATCGGTGTCTATCTCTATCACTATATCTCTATATATCGCTCTCTATCACTAAGTACACTTATATATTGCTTTCTATCTCTATATATCTAACTGTATATATATATATATATATATATATATATATCGTTAATTATTTCTATCACTATCTATATCTATCAATATATATATATATATATATCACTATCTATATCACTATCTCTCTCACTATCTATATCTATATCTCTCACTAACACTATCTATAGCTATCACTATATATATATTTTATATGTACAAAAGAAATGATAACAGGTCATGACAATTTATTTATTAAATCATTTTTATTTATGTTTAACGTTGTTATTTTATAGATACAAGTACAGGAGCAAATGCTCTGTTTATGATAAACAGTTTTAAATAACATTTACCGGCCTGAATGTCCGAGAATTTTCATAGAAAATATTCGTTCATAGACAGGATTCGAACCTGCATCCTATACGGAACCGTCATATAATCTGATAAAATAACCACTCGGCCACCATGAACCTTATGGTAGAAAAGGTCGAATACTTTATAAATACAATCTTCGAATCTCTGTCATTGAACCATGGCGTATCCTTGTAAACAAAATGACGTCATAAATTTTTTAAATGGACGAGGTCCGTAAATTTATTTATAAAGAACTTGTATCTTTTATTTTGTTAAACATTGTTATGTCTTTTTTATAAATACAATTATTCGGAAATCGTCCTGTTTCTTAATATATGAGTCATTTAAATACATTCGATACCAGGCCTGAATGTCGAGAGAAGATTGTTTTAACGTATATGAATATTCGTTCATATGGTTCGAGTGGTTCCTGCACGTCAGCTATTCGACGGTTCCGTTAGGATAGGTTCGAATCCTGTTCATGAACGAATATTTTCATGAACATTCAGACATTAGGGTAAATGTTATTTAATACTGTTTATCATAAACAGAGCATTTGCTTAAATACTTGTATCTATAAAATAACAACGTTAAACATAAATAAAAATGTCTTTAATAAATAAATTGTCGGACCTCGTCCATTTCTTAACATATGACGTCATTTGTTTACATTCGATACGCCAGAGCAGTTATGAATGTACGAGATTCATGGAAGATTGTAGTTTATAACAGTAAATTCGACCTTGTCTACTATAAGGTTCATGGTGGCAGAGTGGTTAAGGCACGTCAGCGTATATGACGGTTCCGTATCGGATGCAGGTTCGAATCCTGTCTATGAACGAATATTTTCTATGAAAATTTCTCGGACATTCAGGCCGGTAAATGTTATTTAATACTGTTTATCATAAACAGAGCATTTGCTTAAATACTTGTATCTATAAAATAACAACGTTAAATAAAAATGTCTTTAATAAATAAATTGTCGGACCTCGTCCATTTCTTAACATATGACGTCATTTGTTTACATTCGATACGCCAGAGCAGTTATGAATGTACGAGATTCATGGAAGATTGTAGTTTATAACAGTAAATTCGACCTTGTCTACCATAAGGTTCATGGTGGCCGAGTGGTTAAGGCACGTCAGCGTATATGACGGTTCCGTATAGGATGCAGGTTCGAATCCTGTCTATGAACGAATATTTTCTATGAAAATTTCTCGGACATTCAGGCCGGTAAATGTTATTTAATACTGTTTATCATAAACAGAGCATTTGCTTAAATACTTGTATCTATAAAATAACAACGTTAAACATAAATAAAATGTCTTTAATAAATAAATTGTCGGACCTCGTCCATTTCTTAACATATGACGTCATTTGTTTACATTCGATACGCCAGAGCAGTTATGAATGAACGAGATTCATGGAAGATTGTAGTTTATAACAGTAAATTGACCTTGTCTACCATAAGGTTCATGGTGGTTGAGTGGTTAAGGCACGTCAGCGTATATGACGGTTCCGTATAGGATGCAGGTTCGAATCCTGTCTATGAACGAATATTTTCTATGAAAATTCTCGGACATTCAGGCCGGTAAATGTTATTTAATACTGTTTATCATAAACAGAGCATTTGCTTAAATACTTGTATCTATAAAATAACAACGTTAAACATAAATAAAAATGTCTTTAATAAATAAATTGTCGGACCTCGTCCATTTCTTAACATATATGACGTCATTTGTTTACATTCGATACGCCAGAGCAGTTATGAATGTACGAGATTCATGGAAGATTGTAGTTTATAACAGTAAATTGACCTTGTCTACCATAAGGTTAATGGTGGCCGAGTGGTTAAGGCACGTCAGCGTATATGACGGTTCCGTATAGGATGCAGGTTCGAATCCTAAGATATGAACGAATATTTTCTATGAAAATTTCTCAGACATTCAGGCCGGTAAATGTTATTTAATACTGTTTATCATAAACAGAGCATTTGCTTAAATACTTGTATCTATAAAATAACAACGTTAAACATAAATAAAAATGTTTTTAATAAATAAATTGTCGGACCTCGTCCATTTCTTAACATATGACGTCATTTGTTTATTTTTCGATACGCCAGAGCAGTTATGAATGTACGAGATATAATGGAAGATTGTAGTTTATAACAGTAAATTCGACCTTGTCTACCATAAGGTTCATGGTGGCCGAGTGGTTAAGGCACGTCAGCGTATATGACGGTTCCGTATAGGATGCAGGTTCGAATCCTGTCTATGAACGAATATTTTCTATGTCTTTTTTCGACATTCAGGCCGGTAAATGTTATTTAATACTGTTTATCATAAACAGAGCATTTGCTTAAAATACTTGTATCTATAAAATAACAACGTTAAACATAAATAAAAAAATGTCTTTAATAAATATATATATATATATATATATATATATATATATGAAGAAATATAGTCTTAAGGTGTGCTATATTTATGGGATAAAGTGCTCGATATCAGAGATAGAGCGTGTAAATATAAAAGTGAACATAGAAGTCAACATTTTTTAGAGGCGACAGTCTGTTTCATTTTATATGCAATCGTCAGCCACGTGTATTGTTATTTTCTCGGCTATTTATACATATACGAGAGTCAGTGGTGCATTGTCGCTAGTCTATTATGGCGGTTATAAAATATGGAAGTCGTTAATTTATTTATTTTTAAAATTATTTTGCTTGTTTTTATTTAATTTTATTTTTTTGTTTCTTATTTTATTTATTTATTTATTTATTTACTTATTTTTTTAATCGGTGTTTTTTATTAACGTAGTAAAAATTTGTAGTTTTGTTTTGAGAATTTAATTAAAGCTATTTGTTCCGTTTTGGGGTTGGTTGTAGTAGTTTGTTCTAACTATTATTTTGGCAGAAACAGTTTTTAATTTGTGTTTATTTGGGTTGATTATCTTTATTTGTTTTTTCTAACGGTAACTTTATGGGGATTGGTTAGTTTTTTTATTTACTTGGATGAATTTAGGTCAATTTATTTTACTTCTATATTTTCTCGTTTCGGTTTTCGATTTTTTAAGTAACGTAGTATTTATTTATTTATTTTTTATTTTCATTTTATTTGATTTTATCGTTATATAACAGTTGTAGCTATGTTTCCGTCCGATTTTTTGGTTTGATTTTTTAGTCTAACTAATATTTTGGTCATAATGGTTTGCTACTTTGATTATTATTTACTTTATTTATTTGGGTTCGTTGTTTTTTGTTTTGTTTTGTTTTTTGTTATTATTATTATTATTATTATTCTATTTCGTCTATTCTAACAGGTGTGATTTGGTAATTTGTTTGGATTAATTAATTTTGCTTATTTTATTGTTATTTTGTTTACTTGTTTATTTATTTGTTTTTATTTTTCCGTTTTCATTTTTTTTAAGTAACGTAGTAAAAATTTGTTTTCATGTCTGCATTTAGAGATGAGCTCAGATCTTTTTATTTAATAATTTATTTTGGTCTGGGGAAAGTAATGATAGCTATTTTTTTCCTCCAAGCAAAGTTTGCAAGTTTTTTGATTGGTTGTTGTAGGCTGGTGATCTTTTTTCCTTATTTTCCAAGATATCTTTGGTGTGATGTGGGTTTTGTTTTTTAATTTCCCAGATATACTTAGAAAGCATTGTACTGTTCGCATATTTACTATTTGTGAAAGATGTTTTGTGTGTATAATTTCTTTGTTTCCAGGGTTCTTCAGTTACTCCTATGTATACTTTTTCTTCATTATCTGGTGATTTTATCGTTGCTTGGTATATTACGTTGTTTTGTAAACAATTTCCGTTTAAGGGACATTCGTTCTTTATTCTACAGTTTCACGTGGATTTAATTTGTTTGTGTGGTTTGTTGATAATTTTCCTGTTGTACTTTTTTATTATTTGTGCCATGTTCTCGGTGCAGCTGTAGCTGATTTTTACTGTGTTTTTGTTGAATATTTTGTGTAGGGTGCTTGATTCCGGGAAGTGTTTGTGTAAGAGTTTGAAGAATATTTTTCCTACGTTTGTTTTTACGTTTTTGCTGTACGGTGGGTTGAACCATATGATATTTCTTCTCCTGTTGGCCTTTTTTGTGTTTTGTGGTGAGTATGTGAGTGTTGCTGGGAATCCGCTATCTTTTAGGGCTGTTTTGTAGTCTTTCTTAGCTTTGTTAAATATGGATTCATTGGAGGAATTGTCGGAAAGCCTGCGGTTAATCGATTTTGGTATCTGTCTGAGTATAGAAGGCGGGTGGTTGGAAGATGTGTGTATGTAGAGTGGTTTATCATTAGGTTTTCTATATGGTTTATATGTGCCTTTTGTTAGGTTGAAGGTAACATCTAGAAAATCTACTTCATTTTGGTTAGTTTTTATATCTATGTCAAATCCGTTGTTTTTAAAAATCTTTATTATTGCTTTTCTAGTTTTGTCTGTGTTTTGTTTGTTACAGTTTCTTAAGATTATGAGACCGTCGTCCCTGTTATTACTACGTTAATAAAAAAAACACCGATTAAAAAAAATAAGTAAATAAATAAATAAAATAAGAAACAAAAAATAAAATTAAATAAAAACAAGCAAAATAATTTAACCGAAATAAATAAATAAACGACTTCCGGTAAAATAACCGCCATAATAGACTACCCACAATGCACCACTGACCCGTATATGTATAAATAGCCGAGAAAAATAACAGCACACGTGGCCTGACGATTGCATATAGCATGAAACAGACTGTCGCCTCTAAGTGTTGACTTTATGTTCACTTTTTATATTTTATATATATATATATATATATATATATAATTTATTTTTTATAAAAAAAAAATTATAACATAAGTATGTTATAAAATCACTACAAAAATAGCCATTTTGTTTCAACACACTCTGTGTCTTATCAAGTGATGATATTGAAGATAAAATAAATGGTTTTAAAAGTTTCAGATTAATTAATGATCCTACACTAGGGGGAAACATTGTTACAAAAGCTAGAATAACCAATCAAAAACGAAGTATAGAAAGATTCAAAAGCTTGACAACGAAATCATGCTATAATAGCTTTTCAGATCTTTTTATAACATACTTATGTTATAATTTTTTTTTTTTATATAAAAAATAATTATATCTGCTCTACTTTGTATTGAGCACTCTTTTAAGAATAGTAATTGTTGGTTATTGGAATTCATTCCGTATATACCAATTATATATTTTGGGTATATATATATATATATATATATATATATATATATATATATATATATATATATATATATATATATATATTGCTCTCATCACTCTCACTACATCTATCTATATCTCTATTGTTATCTATCTATCATTATCTATATCTATCGCTCTCTATCTCTGTCATGATCTATCTCTGTTATTATATATCCCTCTTATCAATATGTATCTTTAAAAATTGCTCTACCTATCAACATCTATCTATCTCTATCTATCGCTCTCTATCTATCAATATCTATCAATTTCTATATATCTCTATATCTATATATCTCTATCTCTATCTATATGTCGATCTGTATCTATTTCTATATATCGCTTTCTATCAATGTCTCTCGCTCTATCAGTATCAATCTATCTCTCTCTATAGCTCGCTATATATTAACATCTATCCCTATATATCGCTCCCTATCTATTTCTATAATCGTTCTCTATCAATGTATATATTACTCTCTCTCTCTCTCTCTCTCTCTATCAATATCTATATCACTATATATCTCTCTTTATCTACAACTATCTATATCTCTATATTGCTCTCTATCAATATCAATATCTCTATATATCCCACTGTATCTATAACTATCTCTGTATCTCACTATCTATCAATATCTATCTATCTATATATCACTCTCTCTCTCTCTCTCTCTCTATCAATATATATATCTTTGTATTACTCACTATCTAGTAATATCTATCTCTTTATATTGCTCTCTATCCATCACAATCTATCTCTGTATATCGCCCTCTAACAATGTCTATCTATCTTTATATATCGCTCTCTATCAATATCTGTTTATCTATATATCGCTCGCTATCTATCAATATCTCTCTATATATATCGCCTTATATCGATCAAGATCTATTTCTATATATCGCTCTCTATCTATCAGTATTTCTATATCTATATCTATATATATCCACTCTATCTATCAATATCTATCTACCTCTATATCACGCTATCAACATCAATCGACCTGTATACAGCTCTCTATCTACCAATATCTAACTCGATATATCGCCCCCTATCTATCGCTCAATCAATATCTATCTCTATATATTGCTCTATCTATCAATAGCTATCTCTGTATATCACTCTCTATCTAGCAATATTTCTCTATATATCTCGAATTGTATCAATATATATATATATATATATATATATATATATATATATATATATATACAAATCTGTATATCGCTCTCTATCTATCAATATCTATCTCTGTATATTGCTCTCTACCTATCAATACCTGTCTCTATATATCGCTCTCTATCAATTTTTATCTATCTCTACAGCCTGTCTGAATTTATTATGCAAATCGAATAAACTTCAATAACTCAAAAAGTTCTGAATCAAGATTTGTTAAATTTAAAATAGTTCATTTCCACCTTATTAAAACATTTAATTAAATTTTCTGTCATTTTAATGATTAGTTTAAGATATTTAGATTTTACGAAAATAGACTCACTGAAGCTATCATGCAGTTTAAGCTAATATTAGCTTAAGTACCATTGAAATCTAACAAAAACAATGTTTTCCTTTTTTGTCCATAACGGATAAAGGGGAGGATCTAACAACTGCTGAAAAACAGAAAATAACAAAGTTATTAAGTGAATGTTCACATTGGATATATCAAATGAACTTTGCAGAGATCATCGAATGATAAAGACGGCCGTTGAAAATATAAGCTGAGAACTTGAAGCAAAGAAAAAGTCTTTAAGAACTTGCTTCCACAAGAAGAAAGTAAACTAAAGCGAGTTATAGCGAAACAACCATTTTGGAGAAGAGCTAAGATTTTTAAAAGGGCAGGGATTTGGGGGATCAAGAAGAACAAAGAGTGTAGAATATTTTGTGAATTGGAATCTGTAATAAAAAAAAATTCCGAGGCAACATCCTCTCACGAAATCAAATATTTTAAAGCGTCAAAATTAGGTCAAGAAATACATGAAAATTAACTTTACTAAAGTAATTTTCACTGACAAATCTTGAGTGACATTTGATGGACCTGATGGATGTGCCAAAGGATGAATTTTATGCAATTCAGACGAGCTTGTGACTAAAAGAAGGCAACAAGGAGGCAGTATTGTTATAATGGGCTGGAATTGTCGACCAAACCATTATTGAACCATTTGATGTCGATGAAGCAGTTAAACCAAACAGTGCCTACTATTACGATGTTATGAACAAGATGTTCTTTGCATAGTACAACTCCCTGAGTCCAGTCAACGCTTTTTATCCACTGGGCCGTGTCCTTGAGGACATCAGTGTATAATTTTTTGGAACTTATAAACTTAATGTCTCAGCTCACATTGCAATTTCGTTGTTATTATTGATTTTCCCTAGCACTCCAATGATTAGATTCGATTATTCCATCCTACAACATGCGAATAACTTCGGTTTGGATGAATAATTTATCCTCCTCCATGTGTTGCCTAGATTTAGTAGCTACCAGTTTACAATCCAGTGTTAAATTGTGGAAGAGAGTTGGGTACGGCATTCTCATAGCTGCTAGGTCACAGTCTTGAAAGGGTGGCTTAGAGCGTCCAAAGGGTATTTCTACTAATGAATGTTGGCACAAAAGGTTGTGCCATAATATTAGGCCACAGCATACATCTTTCATTGGTAGACATCTTACTCTTTGGTACAGAGTACCCTTTACTTGTAGATCAACTGAACAGTATCCAAGTAATTTTATAGAAAGAGATGAGCTAGCTATTGCCACTTTGTTTAGGCACAGAGAAATTTTCCACGAATTTAGTTTTGCAATACTTGTGTTAAGGAAGTTTTCTGTGCTCTCTGTGTCAATCAGTGCTTTTAGTGGGCGTTCATTAGCAGTGATTTTTATCGTTGTAGTTGATAAGCAGCCAAGTGTATCCAATGATGCCGAACAAGTAACCGTTTTGCTCCCCTTTTTCTTTCTTTTATAAACTTTAGCTCAATATCTCTGCTTTCCGCATGTATAGCATTTGTCTCTTCTAGCTGGGTATAATGACCTTGTGTGTCTCTTGCCCTCACAGAAAAAAAAACATATGCCTTTAATTAAGGCTGATATTTTCGAATAGCCTATTGTTTCATGAAATGTGGTCGGGTGCCGCAAAATAGGGGGAGAGGGTCCCTGACCTTACTGCAACTGTATCGTAATGCTTAGCATTTTTTTCTGCTAAATCGAGTACTCTTGCCTGGTCATAAGGCCTACGGTAATGCTGCTTTGAGTATTCTTTGTCGGATATTCGTGAACTGTAGCCCGTTTATGAAGGCATCTCGTATCAATTTGGCTCAATATTGTTCCGCTGATACCGAAAAAATGAACAGAGTCCTGACTTAGTTTTATCAAGTCTTTATAAAATCCGTCCTGGAGCAATTGACGCTTTGTAGCCAATAAATATCTATAGAGCCCATTTCATTTTTCTTCCTTTTAATGTAGATCCTGTCCAATATTGTTAAAGCCTTTTCGTAGGAAGATGCATACGCGAAATACTCGTAAACTCGTGCTGAGACATAGATATAATGTAGATTATTAGAACTTTGGTCGCAGTATGTACTCAAGAAGTTCATGAAACTTACTCTACAATGACGATATTTCACTTCGACGTCAGACGCGTTGGGGTCAAAAATAAATTTCCCTGGACAGAGTAAATTTGGCATTATCAAAACGGTTAACAACGAGAGTTCATTAAATTGTAATAAAATGATTCGAAATAATACGTATTGCTTATCAGTAAGCTTTACTACATTCGATATTTACCTAGTCCCCCTACTGAGACGAGATGTTACAAAAGGTCGAGGTTTCTGTGAGGAACCCGAACGTTTCCACTCGTGCCAATTGTCAAAATTTATACATTCCCGGTGTCGGGTACATTTATTGTCTGTTTTTCTCAGCTATGTCTCCGTCCATAGACAGTTCCCCGACTGAGTCTCCTTCTGCCCGTAGACAGAGTGCTTTGATAATCAGAGCAATGCAGCGGACCACCTGACTCCGACGGGCTTTAATAAACTCAGTATTTACCCAGTCCCCACTCCACTGAGATGAAATGTGACACAAGGTCGAGATTTCTGTGTAGAAAAATTTACTCAGCCCCTGCATTCGTGGGATTGGGTTTTATTCGCAAAATAATCCCGGATTAGGTTTGTTCGTGTCCTGAATTGACTTATAATCGAAGAAAGGTCGAACTCAGTTTAGTATTTTAGGATTTATAGGGTTTTGTTTGTTTTTCAATGGTAATTCATAGTAACAACAAATGAGAACCGAACAAAACGAATCAATTATATATTAAATTAAATAAATTGATTCAAATATGTAACTAGTTTTAAAAAAATCAGTTGCAATTAAATTTAAACATTAAATCAAGTAAAACATTTAAAAAAAAAATTCTTTATTAAAAGAATGTCATTTTCAGTTTTCATCAGAATTGGATGTGATCTGATTTAATTAAACTGTAATTAATTCGACAGAATATTAAGTCGCATATTCCCGAGTACCCTTTAAGGTCTTATTTGATAAAAAAAAAATCTCTAAACACTATAGTCATGTATTGTCAGTTAATAACTAATTTAAAATATTTTCTGTTTTATTACTTTAATTGTTTATGGTACTTAAATAAATTTTCTGTGAATTTTTCCTGTCTTTTTTTTTCTAGCCAAAATTGCCTTTTTTTTCCTGTAACTTTATTACCGGGCAAGATGATGATTATTATTATTTCGAGTTGTCTTGCTTTGTTCACTCATGGAAGTAAAAGTATCCCTTTGATTTGGAGGAGACCACGTGGATGTGATGATTTTATTTAATGGAGTATAAAAAGTGCCGAGGAGGACAATCTCCTGGACGTCTTGTATCAGAATGTTACCAGGGTTTGTTGATGTATTCTTCCATCCCTTTCTGTTACATATGGTCTAGTGTTTTTGCTATATATTTAAAGATTCTTGATAAAATCAAAAGAAGAATTTGTAATGTTAGTAGTCCTGACATAGCATTTCGCCTTCAGTCACTTTCTAACCGTCGTTAGCCTTCTTCCCTGAGCCTTTTCTATAAATAATTTCATGGCAATTGTTTCTTTTAAGTTATTTTATTCCCTAGCCGACAGGCAAATAGAACATATGGGGACTAGTTAGGACTTCATAGAAAGTCGGAGGTATTGTGGTGATGATAGTAAGAATGATAAGTAAGAATGTATTTTGGTATGAGGAACATTGTGGTATATGCGGCACGGTGAAATAATGGATGGCGGCTCAGATTGAGGAATCGGACAGCCGAGTTCGAATTCCAGTCAAATCAATTACATTCACTTACCCCTGTATGAATCCTCTTCTTCTCTCCGCAGCTATGGGTAAATAGCAGGACACACCAGGTTCTATAGCCTTGGATGGCAACCGGCCTACCACAGAAAGAAATGGCAACCTACTGCGGGGAAAAAAATCTAACTAGAAAGATACAGGTTCGCCTAAGCGTGTATCACGAATGGTGCATAACCGATTGACTGAATTGTGGTTAGCTAAGTTTCATGATAAAACGAATAAAGACCGGTCTTCGACATCCACCTACTTTTTGGTATTGTGCCACATTTTTGTATTTTTGTAAAATAAATATTACTTTCCTCTATGATAGCTAGACTTTATGAATTTAAGCGTATTGGCGGCAAAGGTTTCATTTTACAGTTAAAATGGCTAGATATAACCATAAGTTTTATGTTAACAGTTTCTTTTCTCGCATTTCTCGCTTGTGGATCTCTCTTCCGGCTTCTTGCTTCCCAGGCAACTTTGATCTTCAAAAATTTAAATACAATGTCAATCATGTCAGTTATTTTCGTCTGTCTTAATTTTTGTTCTTTTATTATTCTCCCTCCTTAATAGTATTTTTATCATACTCTCTAATATTCGGTAACCCCTTGCGTCTTAGTGGGGTTATAGCCTTGCTTGGGGTGAAAAAAATGACCTGGAACTCCTATTATAGCAGTGGTATTGCTGTCCTCTTCATGCTCCACATTCTCTTAATTTCTCTTTCTAAATACTTATATTTGGAGAGATTTTCTGTAGTTTTCATAGAGGTACAAGGTGCGATAGGTAAATTGTCGACATTTTATATTTTTAATTACGCGTTCTCTATTCTTTGAAAAAGAAAAAGAATAAAGAACGTTCATCATAGAAAAATAATCTGAATATGTGGAGAATTATTTCATGGAGAAATTGGGAAAAACTACCCTACATAAAAATCTAAAATAAAATTTGTGTTAAGATCTGCACTTGACAAGATGAACAGAAACAAAGCAGCAGGACCAGATGGGATTGTAATAGAAATGCTACCCGACTCAGACGATTTTGACATCGAGAAGATTACGTAAATAATAAATGAAATAGACGACAGTGTTGACATACAGAAAGACTTCAGTAGAACCATTTTCATAGCCCTGCCTAAGAATCCATGTTCAAATGAATGTGATCTCCATGATATCACATTAATGAACCTCATAACTAAACTTATCCGGATTCTGATTAATTAGAACCCGTAGTAGAATTGAGGTCGGTCAGAAATATTATAAGAAAAGTGTCGCTTTGTTGGAGCTTGGAATATGAAATGCGATATTTATGATCATAATAATAACAATAGAAAAGTGGAAGGATGCAAAAGCATTAAATATGTTACGACACAAAAATCTATTTGAATTGCTAGGAAAACTAGGATCTTTTCTGTTAATTCACCCCAAATAATTTAAAGTTACTTATCGCAAATATTATTTCACCCCAAGAAATTATGAATTTTAAATCGAATTTGTTTGTTTTTTTATACATTTTTGGCACTTCTTTGAAATTAAAATAAAAATTTATTCTTCAAAATTTTATTCATAAGTTCCTTCTAAGTACCATGAATATACTTACGAAATGTGAATAACTCCTTAATTTTTGGTAATGCTTCATTCTGAGGGTTGGAATCGTTGCGAGGCAAGCTAAACTCGCAATGATTCCAACCTCAGAATGAAGCATTACCAAAAATCAAGGAGTTTTTCACATTTCGTAAGTGCCAATGATATTTGAGGTACTTCGAAAGAACTTTTTACAATTTCAAAAAAAAAGAAAAAGTCTTTTTTTAACTTATTTACCGGTGTGAGCGCCAACATAAGATCCCACATGTAGATATAACACATGCACGAGTGGCCTACACTTGAGACGATCGCAAAGGTCAAACCAACCGGAGTGTAATGGAAGTGTCTCACTCTGGGAGAATTTGGTGTTGATTTTAGTAAATATAAATTATTTTTATTTTAGGATGAAATAATATGTTGGGGTGAATTAACAGAAAATATCCGGTAAACTATTTGCGAAAGGCATTTGAATAACCCAGAACGTGTACTGGAAGCAAACCTCCTGCATACAGACAGAAAATGAATTGGGTACGTACAACACAAATAGAAATGGGTGTAAAACAGGGATGTGTTTTCTCACCAAATTTATTTAACCTAAACAGCGAGGAAGTCTTAAGAGAACAAATTTTACCAGGACTTATCACTGGTTGGAAATCTTACCAACATATGATTCCCAGATTACACAAAGCTATTGGCAGACACAAAAAGAAAAGTACAGGTAGACCAGTGGGTAAAAGCGTTGGTTGAAGTAATCAAGTGACTTGACCCAAAGAGTTGTGAGTTCAATACCTGGCCACAACAGAAGTGCACAAAAACATGGAAAGTTGAGTTAAAGGGAAATAACTGATACTGAGATATCCGGAAGAGGCATGGCACGTGGAACTAGAAGAATCTACCCCCCCCCCGGTTCGAAATGCTGATGACCTGAAGAAAGTCGTAGTGTACAACGGCTGAAACGTTGTGAATATGGCAACAAAGATAAGGACAACAGTCTAAACAATGTAAATAGTGTAAACAATTACAATATCTCAACTCTGAAATATAGACAGATAACGAGAAACCTATCTAACAAGCTAGCGTAAATGGATGACATATCAAGGAGTAGGAAAGATACTAAGAAAGAAAACATTGCTAGGAGTTACAACGAACAGGAAATTATGGAGGCCCATAATCTCTGAAGAGGCGCCACACCAAAAAGAACTGATCATGTTAATATCAATTATTATCCATTTTATCATCATCGATATTTCATTCTCGTTGACGGCACTGGTAATGTTTTTGTCGTAACTGCTACTGTTGTTTAAGGAAAGTGATTTTAAAAAGAAAATTATCGTGACTTGACTCTAAATTTAGTTCATCACTTATTTGCTAATAGTTCTTGATTTAATTTTCTCTCAAATTCTTTATTCTTTTCTTTCTCTTTCTTTTTCTGTTTCTTCTTTTTGTTGTTTTTATTGTTTACGATGTTCTTTTTTTCCTCATTATTATTACCGTGAATATTTGTTGTTACTGTTATTTAAGCAATCTTTTTCCCCTCCTTTGTTCTTTCCATGTATTTCAATTTGAAGCTCATTTGTTATTTCTAACTTTACTTGTATCAATTAACTTTTCACTCAGTTATATTTTTCTTATTCATAATTATTCCTATTCGCACTAATGTCATTGTCTTCCCCTCTTCATAATCAAACATGTCTTTTATCAATGGTATTATTATGAGCGTTGTTATCAACATATTACTTTTAATATTATGAGTTTTGTTCCAACGGAGGCAAATATTTTTGCAATAATTCTTTATATTATTAATTATATATAGCTGAGTTCGTTCAGATTCTTATTCTTGTTTTTTTTTTTAATTTTATTTAATCATTCTTTTATTTGTTCGATTCATGCCTTCCACATTTTCTTCATATTATTATTATTATTAAAAATAAATATTAATTTTGTTGTTATTGCTTTATTTTTTGTAATTATTTTCTCTTCGAAAATCTATGCACAATTGATCTTATGAATGTTTTTCATTTTTATGTTTCTTTTTATCATTTAAAATTCCCTACAATCTGAAACAGACCGCTTTGTTTTATTTTTTCTTCTCAGATATTGCAGTAAGTCTTTTTTTTTTTTTATTTGTCTTTTTCCACTTAATTTCAAAATTTTCACTTTATTCTCTTTTTATTAGTTTTTATTTTTTTTAGTTCGAGGTTTTACTGTTGTGTTATTTTGTCTGCGTTGGCAAGTGGGCAGGCATGAAAAGAAAAAGGCAGAGGATGAGTGTGTAGTGATTAAAAGGTTGTAAAGTGGAGAGTGATGACGTTCGACGTAATGAGGTTGGCCGGTTTAAGTAAACGGAAGAAGAATTTTCATAAAGAAATCAGAATCGAGTAGTAATGGAACTTTGGCGCGTTTTTGACACGATCAATTATCAGAGAAACCAAGGTTTAATTATGGAGGGGAAGTGCCGGGAGGGCAAGTAGGGTGGGTGTTTACATTTCGGGGAGTAGCATTTGTGAGAGAATATACCAGTGTCTGTGTGTGTGTCTGTGTGTGTGTCTGTGTGTGTGTGTGTGTGTCTGTGTGTGTGTATGTGTGTGTGTGTGTGTGTGTGTGTGTGAAAGAGAGAGAGAGTGAGAAAAAGAGAGAGAAAAACTTGAGAGTAAGAGAGAAAATGCATGTAGTTTATGTGAGTTAACTGATTTCATGTGAGATGGTATGAGTTTCTCTAAATGTGAGTTTTATATTTTTAAAAACTGTTTTGTTTGTGCAAGTCGGTGCGTGAAAGAGAAAGAAAGGGAATATGTGTGTGCGCGTGCATGCGCACACGAAAGAAAAAGAGGTAGAGAAGGAAAAATTTAGAGAATGGTGACAGAAAAATTTATGGTTATGGGTATTTTCTAATAGTGTGTAGGAAACATTTGTTGGACACAAGGCCACATTTGTAGAGCGCTCGGATAGCACACAAAGGAAGAACAGAAGAAAGACTTTTTTTCTGGCATTTTGCATTTTCATGTTCATATCAAATGTTTGGCCTTCGCTGAAGATTAAGTGATTGTGAATTTCCTCAACCCCCCGCCTCCCAGCATCCACTCGTAGACCTTAGTAACATCAAGACATGTACGGTCTTGTCTCTTCCCCAGATATGTAACTCATTTAATCTCAATTCTCGTGATTTAGCACTGTTTATTATTACTAACAGCACCCGAGAAAATGTCACGTTTTTCCTTTTTAAATTTACTGATGAATCATAATTCTTAGGTAAATAATCATTAATAAGCAAATCCCACGATAATATATATCCGTGGAAATTGTCCAATTGTATCGCTAAATGAATGAGATTAACAACTATTAGAACAACAAAATATTGGAATATCAATCATAAATTTGAATGCAGGTCATTATTTAAAGAAATAAGTGGGCACAAATGAAAATATTTACAACTGACAAGGTTTTCTATTTCATTAAAACATGCATAATAATTCTTATTATGTATGCTTTCGTTTTCTCACTAAAATCAAACAGTGTCTCTTCCACCACCATCAAAACGAAATGGTCCATTATTTATCTGTGGTAATATCGGGGCATAACGCATGCGCTAATTTAACTAACAGAGGAACAAGTATTATTATTATCCTCTTTGATTTCTGTTCCTTACAATGAAGCTTATTACCCGGCACAATCAAACTTAGCGGGTCATAACTGGAATAAAGTAGTAAATATGTCCATTCAGCTTTTAGAGTGTTTATATTTTCTTTACATTTTTAGAACACTCTCGATTGGGTGATCACTGCTGCAGAGCACAATTTTTTTAATCTCTTGTAAACATGGGCTACTAGAGACGCGTTAACGTTCTTGTCTAACTTTTTCAACGTAACTAGGGTTTTATTTATGGCTGTAATAATAATTTTAAGATGCCACATTTTAAATTTCAAGATGCTTATTTTGTCATTCTTTAACAGATATATTTTTGTCTGATGAAATTGCCATAGCTATGAAAACGCATTTTTTATAGTCTTTAAATTCTATGCTAAAAAGTTTTTTTCTGTGTATTAACATGAATGGGGAATAGTGACTTTGTGGATTTCTATGAATGGTTGAAGTTTACGTTCATACCATGTTCACTATGCAGTGAACTGTATTACTGACATCATCCAATGAATATGCTGCTCAATCATATGTTGACCTTTGTGATCCTTTGCTGTCAAAATTGGACAACTAGACATTAGGTGGTCAGCAGCAGTTTCACCATTGTAGTTTACATAACCGCTGTTTTGGTCTTACGTCTGGTAATTGCTGGTGAATAAGCTTTGGTCTTGTGCAGACATTAGAAAAATCCCATATTATTTGAAAAAAAAAACCAACAACACGGACATGATTCTCCAGTAGTAAATCCACTCGGGTACAAATGCACATTCCATTAGGCCACCTGAGACAGACAAAAAGTGGTTTGGGTCAGAGGAAAATAAGTGTATGATAGTGTCTTCAAAAAATCTATCAGTGTGTATAAGCGTATTTGCTTATATGTAAGTATTTTGAGTCGTTTATGCCTACATATGAATAGTATGAGAAATAAATAGACAGAAACATATATATATATATATATATATATATATATTATATCTATATATATATATATATATATATATATATATATATATATATATATATAGAGAGATATAGATAGATAGATAGATAGATAGATAGATAGATAGATAGATAGATACAGAGATAGGATATATATATGTGTGTGTGTGTGTATATATATATATATATATATATATATGAAGAGAAATAGAGATATATATATATATATATATATATATATATATATATATATATATATTTCATATATCTCTCTATTTCTCTTTATATATATATATATATATATATATATATATATATATATATATATATAAACAGAGCAAAATAGACTGATTAACAGATAAATATGAAACTATTATTCGATATCGTCATCATTATAAGTTCGATGACTGTGTGTCGTCATAGGGTCGCTGTGTAGCCGAACAGCTGACTAGTTTCCTCCACATATCTGATTTCAAAGCCGGAGAGATATTCATTTATGCATAACATGCCTTGGATAAGTAAACCTGGAGGAACCCATCTCTCTCCAGGTTAAACTACAGCTGATGTCCTCCAACTAAAAGGCTCGACTTGGTGATGAGCACGTGACCGTCGATTCCCTCGAGGGAAACCCTCCGTTCTGGCCGTTGGCTCCAGTCTAGTAAGCCCTCCACCTAGAGATGCCATTTCAATAGCGCACTTACTGCATACAAAGCTATGGTGTCCAGTCTACTCCATTTGTGAGTGATCCTACTCCATTCACCCTTTAATAGGTTTTGTTCTTAATCCTGCTGTATGTCTAGCCAACCTCTCCTTCTCAGAAAAGAGTCTGGAGGATAAAACCGGTTTATTTATCAATTTAAGAATTAGAACATACAATATGCAAATGGGATATCTCTATGTGATGTAATAGTTAGCAAGCTTTCCTCGCTGGAACAATTACGACTGAGTAGTGAGTTCGATTATCACTGAGTGCTCCATTCTTTCGGCCTTGTGCCACATCGAAGCTACGTTTAAAAAATCCCCATATGAAACTGTTTCTTCCTTGATGGCACGAAACTGTTGGATATTCCATCATAGCGTTAGGGGTTGGTGCTCGTAGATCTAACTATATAGAACAATTTTCGTAGAGCTAAATATATAGAACAATTTTCGTAGAGCTAACTATATAGAACAATTTTCTTAAAAAAAAATGTAGAAAATAAGTTAAATAAAGAAAAATAAACTAAATTTACCTATGTGCAGTAAATGTTCTCAACCAGTTAGTAGGGAACTTGACCAGATATTCTATTTTTAAAAGTTAAAATTGTAAACACCCGTCCTCTAACCCAAATTAAAAACTAGATTTCAACTATCAATTACCAAAACAAATAGGTCCTTTCCACTTGAAAGATTGACGCAACACAATCTTCTTACGTCTCTTTACATCGTGCTTGATAAATATCAAGAGTAATTGAATAATTCCTTATCTCCAATTGTCAATATGATTTTGTCAACCTAACAAATTTCCATCATCGTTTCTCTTTTACATCATGAAAAATCTATAAACGACCATGATCATATTTTTAGATCGATACTGGCCTTTCGGATTTTGCCTAGACGTGATTTTATAAAGCTTCTTTGACTTTTTACTTTCTCTCGGTATTGACTTCAAGGTTTTCAGTGTAGACAACTCGGTCAGGCAACATCAAAAAAATTTATTTTATGATTTTTATATTCATCTACACAGAACATGCGCGGCGGTGTTAATTTTGATGTTGCACTGTATAACGCCAGACGAGTCAAAGAATTTCGGGCATTTCCTCAGATTTGTTCTGGCTTTTCGATCCATTTGCTCATTTCCGGTCAGTGGCATCTCGCAGACCTCTAATGGTCAAAGCAGTTTCAGGAATAAACCGAACTGCGGGCCATTATCTTGCACGTTGCTACGAGACGACAGTTACGAGGTGTGTCCGGAAAGTATCCAATCATTTTGAACATGTCGAATGATTGAGTGAGTGAAGACAAGGCAAGATATCGTTACCAACGCTTCAAAACTTATCGGGAATATGATAAGTAGGCTACAATTTGGAAACATGTACGACACTCGAACGTTCTGAACGTATGATGTCTACAGTCAAAAAAAGAGGAGCCGGACTGAAGCATCGGGGAGATAGTAAAACCGGGAATTCCAGAAAAAAGGGTTAAAGGGAGATAACCATGGATTCGAAGTCAGAACATTATCATTGTTAACTCTTTCTCCTTCAATTTTCGGACTCTAGTTACTATATTCTTAATACTTGATTACCTATCAGGTGTGCCGTATGGTTTGGGAACCAAAGGGCTAGACATTTCCCATAATTAAAAATCGCCTTTAAAATAGAGAAAATTAGAGAGCGTAATCAAGATAAAGAAGAATCCGATGATAATCCTAAAAATGGATTTATAGACTGTTTTGAAAAGTGGAAGAGATGTTGGGATAAGTAAGTTCCCAAGAGGAGAACTCTAAAGAAAAATAATGCACCATTTCCCTAGGTAAGTTTTCGTTAATATTAAATGATCAGATCATTAATAAGCAGACATTATTAAGGTAAACAGCATGAGTTATGTCCCACCACCAAGGTCTGTCAATAAGTAAAACGTAGCAACGACCATGGCTCTTCACAGCTTGACGGACTTTCCTCACAAATATTCGTATCAATCCTACACTAATAGAAAATGTTACCGCCTTCATGCTACCATTTACGAATGAACGACTTATACACGGCTTCATTAATATTCCCGTCCCATCTGAAAAGTCCATAAAAGCCGTCTAGTTAATGTTCTATGGTCACTTTGACCAATGATCGCGTTCATAACAAGTCCTGTTGGTTTCTTGTCCATCTATGAAATCACCCATACATTCTTTTATATGCTGTGTCCCCTCAGAGCGTGGAGGATCATGGCCCTCCAACAACTTTCTATCCTTATAGGTGGTATTTTTAAGCTGATTAGTTATTTAACTATTAAATCAAAAGAATTAAGGAACTTTGAATAATAATAAAAAAGAAGTCGCCTTTCATTCCTCGTGAACTCGTCTTCCGTGAACAACGCCCTAGCTAAACTAAGCTTAATAGCTGAGCAGCTGATCATAGAACAAAGAGTTATGATTTTAAAATGAGAAGTAGCTGAAAAAAATTCTTCGGAGAGATTTTAAACTAGTTCTTACGGAAGACTTAAATTCGGCCTTTAATATCAATTTGGTACCAAAATAAATACTGTATTTGACACCAATATGAATTTGAATTTATTCAATCTTTTTTGATTTTCTGAAAGTCATTATCCTAACAATAGTAATAACCATGCCTTAAAGAAGTATAAAAAAATGTATTCAGAAGTACAGCTCACACCTTACAAATGGCTTTATCTGTCTACAATGTGCGTGGTATTTTTTGTGTATTTTTTTTTGTTGTTTTTTTTTTTTTTTTTTCGTTTTTTTTTTAGAAAAACACTCACTGAAAATGTCATGATGCAATTTCTGACCTAAAGTCTCTTGGGACCCGAAAGGAATTGAGTAAACAACAGAAATCAAAGGAAATAATAGTAAATTACTTGTCTATTTATCTTTCAATCTGTTTCGTGTTGATGATTCAAATAGAAATTAATTTTTAAATTTTTTAGATTTTCACTTTTTTTTTTCATAAATCAAGTGAGCAATTTTTGTGATTATTACAGATTAATTCTTTAAGACAAGATTAACCCCCCCACCCCATTTAGATTCTCACAATTACAAATATTTTGGCTATTCTTACTATAATTCCCCAAATGTCATTTCTCCGTCCTTTTTCTCATCGCATTTTGCCCGTCTGTCCCGGAATCACATATGGTCCATGTGTCATTTTCCGAGTGTTGTAAAATCGGCAGTACTCAAAAGACATTGAACTCTACACGATTTATCTAGGATCTTCTTTTTTATGTAGCGTGTCCTTTCAGGGCGTAGGTGGTCATGACCCTCCACATCTTCCTGTCCCTTGTAGCTCTTAATAAGTTGTCTTTTTGTTATTTCTCCCCAACACTTTTCTGCCATCCATTTGTTCAAGCTCATCAAGTAAGTTAGGCTCTGTCCCTCTTTCTTCGATCTGTCCTGTGAGTATCATAGTTCTTTGTATAATACCGCTTGTAAATCTTTATTTTTATCATTTTTATGTTTTCTCTCACGCTTTCGTATACTTTCAAATTTCTTTAACCTTTTTTACTTTTCCTGAACTATCTTGATATATACTCTTAGAGAAATTTAATCACATAGAGCTCTACATATGACCCAACCCCACTCTTCAATATTTCGTGCTGAGCCATCGCAGTAAATATAAGCTTCTTTTTTTATTCATTTTTCAAATTAATATGCCTTCAATTAAGTCATACTTTGATGCATTAGGAGATATGGCTATGAATTTCTTTTTTGCGTGACTGTAAATTCGTATCCGAGTGCCAGAGTTTCTGTGTATGCAGCTCGATTTTGTATGAATTCATTTAACTCTTAAAGTTTTCAAGTTTATCTTTATATAATCTGATTATAACTAAAAGTTAAAGCAAGTCTAGACGTCACCCAAAGTCTGTCCTGCAAGGAAGATTTCTTCATTTTAAAAATGCCAACTATGTCAGCCATTTTGACAGCAGGATACGAATTTTATGTGAGAAAAATGCAATAACAATAGACTCACTCTTTCAAATATGCATGTCGTTATAATAGTAAAAATATTCTTATTAATATTATTTCTATACAGCTCACGATACATTTAGAATTTTCTTTTTGTGTATAGAATTAAGTACATCATTGCATGACGAATAAAACCAAGAAAAAGAAAAGTAATTCGAATTATTTACAGTTTTTGATATTTACGTTTTCATAGATTTTATTATGCAGTTTTTGCTAACAAAATTCCGATGTCTTTGTGAATGCATGGGTCTATCATTACAGTCGCTTCAAGGATACACACATGGCATAGTCACGTTAGTGCGATAGTCATGTCATTGTACAGGATGCATCAAAAATACCTCCCACATTAGTTAGATGAAAACACCATTAACCAAGCAAGGCGAGAGTGCCACTGGCAAGCAAGGGATTACAGGGAGCGAAAGTAAGAGTTAAAAGGGGTGCTTGAGGAAAGGATAAAGAGAAGGACGAGAATCAAGACCAAGGCATCAGAAGATGTCGATTGACATTACATCACATTATTTGAAGATTATAGCTATCAGGGAAACAAGACGAAAGGAGATCCGCTGTCAGGAAATGCGAGAGTTGTTGGAGTAGAAAAGGCAGTTACATTTAACTGTTTCGACAGTGAAAGGGTGGAACCAAGATGCCAACCTAATAGCACGCTTAAATTCATGCAGTTGGGTCGCCAGTGAAAATAGCTCAAAAGATAAGTTGTTATGAAAATAATTGTAGAAAAGACAGAGGGAAGCTAGATCACGTCTGTGAGAAAGTGACTGCAGTCGTGACGCCAGGTCAAAACTTAATCACAATGCATATCTGTCTTTGGATTTTTTCGAGAACCTCGAGATAAACAGCCGGGGCACCAGACCATATATGGCAACAATATTCAATGCAAGGACAAATGGTAGATTTGTAGATTTGAAGGTTGGACTCAAATGAGAAAAAACTTTTGGCGCGACCCAGAGAACCAACTTTCCTTGCGGAAAATAGTTGTAATTGTTCCACCTCAGGTCAGTGGAAAACATGACACCAAGAAGGCGTAGAAAGACGCTTTCGTGAGGTTGATAATCAGCCATGCTGATAGGAGACAGGGAAGTTTCTCTATGGTGGGTAAAACAGAGCAGTTTTGTTTTGAAGGCATTAAAGTTTACAAGCTATTTCTTGCCCAAGTCAATAACAGATTGGAGGTCATTTTCGAGACCAACGGCCAGGTTAACTTTGTCAGCAATACCGGATTTACTATTGAGAGAGGAGTAAATTGTAGTGTCGTCTGCGTAGATGCCTACTTGAGAATTGATGACATCAGGGAGATCGTTGATGAAGATCAAAAACAGTGTAGGGTCCAAGATAGAGCGTTCGTATCAAAGGAACTGGAGGTGAACCCATTTAGGAATACCTTCATTTCACGGTTTGACAGGAATGATTGGATTAAATCAAATAATCGTCCTGTAATGACGTATTCCCGAAGCTTACAAAGAAGGCCGGTATACCAAACCCTATCAAACGCCTTAGAGATATCTTGAGCCATAGCTCAAGCTTCGTCGTTATTATTAAACGCTTAGTATACAAATTCAGCTACGGCCGTAAGAACGTCAGCGGTAGACTGGGCAAAGCGGAAACCATATTGTTTGTTAGTGTAGATCATGATAGGTAAGGTGCTTAACCACTTCGGTATTGATTAAAGCCTTGAAGACTTTCCTAAAGAGTGGTAACAGACTGATAGGACGATAGTTAGATGGGTCAGAATGGTCTCCAGCGTTCTTAAAAACAAGGACAACAGACCAGGACTTCCAACAGGATGGAAAGCAAAAGTCAGTGAGGAAATAGTATGGAGAGAACTGGAACCAGCTCGGGAGAAAATTTCTTTTTGACTACGTCTAGTATTCTGTCACTACCAATTGCTTTATGAGAGTCTAATCCAATGCTATCGACGGGGTTATGCTCATCTCACTCAATAGAGCCCCAGTTCTAGGGGGTGGAGATCAGGTGTGGGTACTCCGGATGAGTCGTGTGTTGAGTTGGATGAGAATTTCCGAGCAAAGCATTCAGCCTTATCAGCTGAGGAAGTTAAGACTTCGAATTGATTGAATAGAGGAGGAAGGATTGTGAATTTGCTGTTGTTCAGCACATTCTTGCAGAGCCGCTAATAATCTTTAGAACCAAACTTGCGAGATACAATACGTTGTTTCATTCTATCAACAAATAGAAACTTTGCTTCATTGAGGACACGCTTGCGCTCATTACGAGCAGAGAGAAAGAGACGTCTGTTGCAATTAGTCACTTCGGTACAGGCGGAAGAAGTGATTCCTAAGGGCTATAGCAGCCGAGCAAGCAGCTGAGAACAAAGGAGATGAGCGC
Organism: Acanthosepion pharaonis; assembly: GCA_903632075.3. Classification (NCBI taxonomy): domain Eukaryota; kingdom Metazoa; phylum Mollusca; class Cephalopoda; order Sepiida; family Sepiidae; genus Acanthosepion; species Acanthosepion pharaonis. The sequence goes on from CAHIKZ030001054.1 coordinate 839,196, forward strand.
GATTTAACTTTATATTTTCTTGCTGGGATGAAAGTTTTGATGACAGCTTTTACTCAGGAGGAGACATTAGACACACATTTTAAACGAGGTAATTAAAAACCGCATTCAAAATGACGTTGCAAAAGAAATCACGGAACGAATCCCAGTCTGCGCGTTGTTAACAGAAAGATATACTGTTAGTAAGAGGTTCTTGGCTGAAGGGGGAATGGAAAGAGGTGTTACTAGACACTACTGCGTGATCAGAGTTGCCAAGAGGGCAGAACTAAATACTATTACTGGGATACTGTCAGGTTCACATGCATTGTGGGGATCCAGATTAGAGAGGATAACAGATACCATAGAAGGGATTATATGCATATCACTTAACAGTTCTAAGTGGGAAGCTAAGCAAGGGTACTCCAGATGAATCAAGAATTTTTTTAAAAACTTACGGGCGAAACATTCAGCTCTATCAGTAGAATATATTAAATTGATTGAAGAGAGGCGGAATAGAAAAATGACTTTTATTTAACACACAGAGCCTCCAGTAATCACGAAAGTCAAAGTTGTTAAATGCAATAAAGTGCCTCATTCTATCAGCAAACAGACTTAGCTCCTTCAAGGACACGTTTACATTTATTACGTGCAACCCTGAATAGGCGTCTGTTGTGACGAGAACTGTCGCGCTTGTATAGCTGGAAATAGTGGTCCTGTGAGCCATAGCGGTATAACATGTTGCTCTGAACACTGGAGAAGATTGAGGTTTCCCCTGGTATTTCCGAAGGGCAATGAAAGCATCTATGCCGACTTTGTCACAAGAGGAAACCTTAATGGCTCAATTCTCAATATGAAAGTTTAAAATGTCAGTTCAAGGGGCGTCACGAAGAAAGTCGAGGAGTGAATCCCAATCAGCATTATGAATAGGAAGTTCCTGTCTAATAAGAAAACAATGTTGACAGGTGTCGTTATTACGGATTTTATATATAGTACTTTTAAAAATGACAAAAACATTTCATTGAATTTCAAAATAAACACAAAAGTCAAGACTTAAAGTTTATGAAGGTTTACAATATTAATTTTGTAAATATTAAAACGAAATTTTGACAAAAACGAGAATAAATCTATTTTGTTAAATATGATATTTTTAAGTTTTGGGTCATTTTGAAAAATAAGTGTCTCGTTTGATAAAACTGTTATGAAGCGGCAGTAGTAATAGTATTAATATTAGCAACAGCCTTAAGATACTTGCAATTTTATTAGTTTTCTGAATTAAATTAAGTGATAGTCTTTATGTTTGCATTATAACTGTTTTATCCCAGATTGTTGGGATAAAAGACAAATGTATTTTAACACATAAAACAACTTTTATTCATTTACTGCCTGGGAATAGCAAGGATTAGTTTGAATTTAAACCATGAATTCCGCTTGCATGTCAGCTTGTCACCATGTTTAATTTAGAAGTGCCAACCTCCTATTAGCGGACAAGGGAAGTAACTCAATTGTATTTTGAGTTATCGCCCTTTGGAGGCGGAGTAAGTCAGCATCCCCTAACAATAATACAGGAGAATCCAAATGAGAAAAGGAAAAAAACAGGGACAAGAAAGGCAGAAATGAGATCAGTTAAGCGAAAGCAGTGAAAGAAGCAAGAGACGAAAAAGAGGTGAACTAGGCAAGTGAAAGATGGAGAGAAAAGAGGACTAAGCGAGAGATAAATAAAAAGGAACAAAGCAATAAATTGAGTAGAACTAGAAGGAAAAAAGAAGAATGAGACAAAAGGAAAAGAGAAATTAACTAAAAAGAGTTAAGAAGTAGACAGGGAAAGAGTTAAGGAGTTTATTTAATTAATGTAGACACATTATTTTGTGGCGCAAGGCCTAAGAGGAAGTGGGGAAAGGCTGGTCAACAGTGTCTATCCTCTACCTAACTAACCCGATTCACGAAGCATTCGCTCTAACAATTTTATCAATCAACACAAAAACTCATCCTTCTCCATCCAATCCAACAAGTACCACAATACTACATCTTCGCGGGAATCCTAATAAAATAGCCAAAATTTTAAAATTTTCTTCCTATGTACAAATATTTTCCTTTTTTTATTTTATTTCAAAAATATACAAATTAACTGACGCGTGAAATGAATCGGGTGGGTAAACTAAAATCAAAATAAAAGAAACAAAACATTCAAACCGAAAGAAAAACTGTTAGCATGGCCGGTGCCACCAAGAAAAAGAAAAGCGACCGCTGTATTCTACTGATAAGAAGAATCAAGAAGTTCAATCATTCAAAGTGAGAAGAAGGACGATCTAAAAGAGAGAAAAGGAGTACAACATTGCAGTGATCTGCTAGAACCCTGCAATGAATTTTGGAAGTTTGCGATCGGTATTAGTTGATCTTTATCAATGACCATGAGAAATAACTGATGCAAATCTACATATGCGAATAATACGCAATTCATTTTAGCAGTTGATATTTGCTGGGTTTTTTTAAATTAAAATTATCCAATTTATTCTCAGTGCATAGCAAAAACATTTACCGTTATTATAACAGCTGCCTGCGATGATGATGCCGCATGTAAACTAAAACATGACAAATGGTATATTAATTTCATTTTCAGGATAATCGTTAATGACCAGAAGGAAATAGGTTTGAATTGAAAATAAAAAAGAAATGGATGAATACATACAAATTTTAAAGAAGCTTTTCGTTTTTATACATTTACATCGAGAAATATTGACTGCACTTTTGAATTATTTCAACGTCAGCGTTATATGATAGTATATTGCAACTATAGAAAGCAAAATGCGTACAACGACTGAAACGTCTTGAATATGACAGTAAAGATGAGGACAACTGTCCAAACAATGTAAATATTGTAAATAGTAAATGGCCACTGTTATAGAATATTTTGTTTGTTCCTCGTTTATTACATTCACTCCGGCATTTATATCATTTTATTTTTCACATACATTATCTCATTTTCTTTCTTTCTTTTTTTCTGACGATTTTATTTTATTTGTATTTCTTTGTAATATTTTTGTTCCTGCCAATTATCCAAAATCTGTTTTGTTCCTTTGGTACAAATATCAGTCTGGCGAAATAACTTTTGACGTAAAAGTGCGTACGAAGCTGTCATTTAATTCCCATACGTGAAACAAAATTACTCATATGTTGAACGTTTACTGAGACCAAATAATGGATATGAGCTCAGGTGTCAGTTAATGTTTTCTGCAGTAACGACAATGAAGTGTGTTGCAATCTACTCTCCAGGCGACCGTTCACATCCCACGAAATGAGGCACGCTTCCATACTACATAGTCACCACGTTATGTGGAAAATAGTGTTGTGCAGCTGAAAACTTGCTCTATCCGACGGTGTTATTGTGCTCCCTGTATCTGTTATAGTTTCAATGAAAATAGATAGGAGGCATTACTTTTAGTGCGTCTCAAGTATTCTTTGATATCTCGCCATTGGGCAAGGATTAGTAAACTCATTTCATAGTACATTACTAGTGGGAGGTGTTCCAGTCTCACTCAGTGGCCAGCTATTGAAATATTGTGCCGTACTATTACCAATAATATTTCTTATTTGTCCGTACATTATATTTGACAATATATAGCTTATTTATTGAAAGGTAGAATAAAATAATATTTGAAGTATTATTTGTTTTTTTTAATTTTTAAGAACTACTGTTGCCCAGTTTTAAATGATAAGTGTCTTTTTGTCACATCCAATGGAATACGAGATCGAATCCTACCGAACTGAAATACTATGATGGATTTATTTTCATAAAAATAAAAAAAAAACATTTAGTTTCTTTGCCATTAAATTAAACAGAGAAATTACTTTGACTGTAAAGAGGAATTTGAGGATATTTCGGAGGAAGAAAAAATATTGTAAAAAATAATAATAGTAGTAATAATAAATAATACGAATAAATAATAATAAATAATAGTAATAATAATATTAATAAATAATAATAATAAACAAATAATAGTAAAAAATAATAAATAAATAAGAATAAGAAATCTACAAGTTTTACTGGAAGGAAACTTCAAGGGATTGGTATGAACACCACCGAAATCCTGTTAGACAAAGGACTGTAACAATTTTATGGGACTATACAATATACAAAGACATAATAATTAAAGCTAATCGGCCAAACCTAGTGATCAAAGATCACAAAAATAGAATGTACCTGGATGACATGACAGTTCTTGTAGACTGTAATATATCATTGAAGATCTTCAGGAAAAAAATCAGTCAAAATACAAGGATCTTAAAGTGGAAATCTCGAAAATGTGGCACATGGATATCAATGATTCCAGTTATGGTTGGAGGCCTGGGTTTCATCAGAAAAGGTTCTGATAGTCTCATTGAAAGGATCCTTGGTAGTCCATGCCTTAAAGAAATACAAAATGTTTTCACGAGTACAGCTCACATCTTACGAAGGGATTTATCTATGTAAAGTATTGGTTAAAGTATCTAATATTTATAAGTAGGAGCAGGAAGTACACTGAGTTCTACTCTAGAACAGGAAGACAAGACAGGACTGATTTCGTCGATAAATACATTAGTCTGAAGAAGTCCTCTTTAGAGGATGAAACGCGTTACGCAGAATTTTTTACCATTTCGTCATTCATTTTCCCACTGTTAGTCAAATATTTGTATATTATATCGTTTAAATGTTAATATATATTCAATAATCTTAGAAATTAAACATTAAGAAAATGCTACTCTGTGGAGACTTTCTTAGAACTCCAGATTTTAAACTAATTTTGGTTTACGACCACATCACGTTGAAACACTGGTTCCAGTACGATCACCGAAGGTAAGAAATGCCGAGTCTGGTCAGTAACTAGATGGGTCAGGTTCGTTATATTATTTATTATTGAAAATCTAGAACAATAGAAGAGTAATCAGGAAGACAGTAGACAACGATTGACATTGCATCTAAATTTTGAAGATCAAAGTTGAGCGGAAAGCATGGAGGCGGAAGATAGTTACACAGGCAAGAAGTGAGAGAAAAGAAACAGTATTAACTTATGATTGCATCCAGCCAATTCCACTGTATTGATGAGACCTTGTTACCAATCGATTACTGAGCTCGAATTCATAAAGTTTAGGTATCATAGAGAAGAGTTCATCCGAACTTTACGGTGGTGAGAAAGTGACTGAAGCCAAGATGCCAGGTCAGGACCAATAATATTGCTGATTCTTTGGAGTTTATCAAGAATCTCTAACTATATAGCAGGAGTACCGGACTATATGTGGTAGCAATATTCTAAGCATGGACGGACATCGTGAACCAACTTTTTAGCAGCTGGCCTAACAATGGATTCAATGTTGTCTTTCAACTTCACGATAATGGGATCAGCTGAAACAACCGTTTCCTCTATCTGACAGATTTTTTTATTTTAATTTTTTCTCACAATGAGAGGGTCCGCTATCTTGACTTCGATAAGAGAATCGTTTGTAGATACTTTCTAATGAAATCGGTTCGCCTTGGTACATTTGTGATGCTGTCGTCGTTTGAAGCAATGAAGTTGTTTTGGACGCATTTATGTCTAACAAAATGCACTGACAATATCGAGAATGATGGTTGCACATCGTGATAGTCTAATCATTTACAGAATTCTACCTATTTTTACATTAAGCTGACCAAAATGTTCGTTCTGTTTCAATTTTACGCTGAGATAATGACATAAGCATTGAGTAATTTTATAAAAAATTTTTGTCATCAGTGTCCATTCTCTAAAAATATGTCTCCATTGGATAAAAGTCCTCCAGTGAACTGACCCAAAGAGCTGACAACAGCAGAGGTGAACAAAACCTTGGAGAGTTGAGTTACAAAAGGGAAATAATTGAAACCGAGATATCCAGAAAAGGCACGTGGAACTAGAACGTGGACGAATAAATTCGAAATTCCAACCTATCTCACCTGAAGAACAACGGCTGAAACGTCGTGAATGTGACAATAAAGATGAGGAAAACAGTCCGAACAATATAATTGGTGTTAAAAATATCTAACTTGACATAAATAACATTTTTGGTATATGCCTTTTTTTTATTCTAAGAAAGGTAAAAAAAATGCGATACAACAGAAAATTAACGTGTGTTTGTAACTACCAGAGCGCTGTAAAAATCCTGTAAAAATTCTCAATTTTAGCGTTTTTGGACAAAGCACTGCAAATGATCGAACATGTTAGAATTTTTTTGTAAAATATTTTGTAGTTTTTACGCTGAACGATGTTCCACAGTCGGATAGAAAAATTATAGAATATAAAAACAACCTAAACAGTTAAAACGATAAAAAAAATAAGAAAAAATAATCCAGAAGCTAATGGAAATGTTCTATCAAAGAAATTTGGACAACGGAAATCTGACTTTTGGGAGTGATACCTCATCATAGTGATAATCACATCATTATCCTAACTTTGTGTCAAGATTTCCGGTTATCCGATTTGCATAAACCGATACGAAAGTGGATAAAATTGTAATGCTATTTATTGGTATCATCTATTACTAATTTTCACAGTTAAAACTGGTTGATTTCTGATCTTCACTAATATTAAATTCCATTCCAAAGCCCATACACACCATAAAATTATCAGCTTTGAATGAAGTCGGTTGAGTTCAAAACAAGCGTTCAAATTTATTGGAGGCATAAAAACGAGATCGTTCTGTATTTATGGATTGGGGAAATCATCCGTACGGTTGCCACTTTGGTGAATATTGAATGTTTTAAGCCCTTCACTTCAGTAACAACATTTATATATGGAAATGAGTTTATGCCTTTGCTATATACGAACGGCTTTTGGAATAGCCTCATATGAAAGTTTACAAAAAATTGTTTAGCAGAAAACGCATCAAAATTTTTCTAAGTCCCTTTTCAATCGGAAATTAATGAGCATAGCATTTTGAGCTTATAAGGATTCCTTCATGCACTAAGATTTTAATTCATGAAAGTTTTGATTATAAAATATGGAAAACTAGATCTTAATTGATGGATATATTCAGGTTAAGACCGCCTCGTAAGTATTCATCCAAAATTATTGCCTTCAGATTACTCGTCACAACGGCGTTTATAAAATATTATCGAGGCTTTGCTCTTCGATAAATTTAAGGAAAAATTAGACATTCTTGTCAATAAGTAAAGAGAAAAGCGAAACAGGATTTTAATCTTTTACACTATAAAATCACTTGCAAAAATAATGGAATTAGCACACAAATATTCATTTTTTGTTTAGCAGTAAATAAAATAAATCACTGATACGATGCAAAACGATTAGTAGTCTAATATTCTGGCTTCATAAAATACCTTAAACTATATTAAAGTATTTAAATTAAGAGTATAATTTTTCCAAACAATATAAATAAATGAATGGTATTTTTTCCAAGCAAAGCAGAAAAAATATTATGGAATGATCCAAATATAAGAAAACCTAAGTGAAGACCCTAAGTGTGATAAATACAGGATTTTAACCCGTGTTTGTATTCTTATACGTGTACCTTATGTCCATGACACTTACCCATTTACATATCTAATTTTACTGGAATACAAATGTACATGATACAAATGGAGAAGTGTTGTATATACAAGGAACATTTCTTTAATTCATGGAGAAAACTATTGGATTGGGACAAGAAATTTCGTGATTTCTTTTCACGAATGATTGAAATATTCGGAATTATTAGATTTCAACGTGATTTTCTGTGTGAAGAGTGAATGGATTGGGAATTTTGTTTTGATGTTGAAAGTGAAGAAGAGAAATATATGTTCTGCTTCAAAACTATTGCAAACAGATCAGCAGCATGACATGAGCAGGGCTCTCATTGGATATTTTAAATGGGATCAAAATCCTGAAGGATCCTAGACAAAATGGAATTGGAGATTGAACTTAGCTTTACCATTAGAAAATCAATCATAGCAATGGTTAACCAAAGGTTGAAAGGAAAAGTTAAAGCAAAAGCCGGTTAGGGATGATACTTTTTCTGGAAGGCTATTCTACTAGTTGATTTTTTAGAGGGGGGAAAGACGATAAAATCTACTTATTGCTAAAGTGTTTCGAGAAAATATTTTTAAATGGCGCCGTAGAAAGCTTCGTTAAAGAATCCTTTTTCACGACAATGCTTTGCCTCATATGAAAAGGGAACATTGCGAGAATTTCAATGAGGAATGACATCCACCTTGCAATTCTGATTTAGCATCTTCTGACTTAATTTCATAAATTTAAATGTTTGAAAGGTATACATTTTGAAACGGTTTAGGAATAAGGAGCATATACAAAATGGGAAGATGTCGAGCGGCGGAAAATAACTTAGTCTGATTGGTGGCGTCACGAAAACCACCGTATCGTTGCAATAAAAGCTCTTTATGACGAACTTCATAGTTCTGTAAACCTGCATAAATGGGACAAAAAAGAAAAACCAGCATGTCCATAATGTAATAGAGGAGGGCCCCCTCCAGCATATACTAAGCAGTTGCCCAAGAGCACTGCAAGAATGACATTACAGATGGCGCTCTAATGTGGGAGGGGCTAAGAGCGATTGTTACAGCAGCAGAAAAAGCCATACAAGAAAACCAATATCAACTGGTGAGTCAAGAAATAAAATTTGTGAGGGCTGGTTGGAAAAATAGAAGTAATACGATAATCAAATTTGCTAAGCACAACACCTAACTGGCAATTTAAGCGGTTCTGGGAAAGCAATTCCCACAGCGTATTATAGAAACAAGTCTTCGCCTAAACTTGATAACATTCTCAAATGCTACCAGGAAACGGCTAATATACAATTAACAGTACTATAGAAGAAGATTATACTACTAGCTCACAAGAGAAAACTTGGCATATATATCTAGAATTAAGTGATTTGCAAAAAAATAAATCAAAAGTTGGCGAACCCTGTGCCAAGCCATAGAAGTTGGAGCAGACGACTTCTTAATAAAACCTTTAAGCACAGCATTAACTCGGATTGGAATAACAGAGAAAATAAAATACATATCAGAAATCACGTAGAATATGGATTATGCGATCTAGAAGATGGCGTCCAAAATAGCGACCTGAACATGCACCACAAACGATTAATTGGAGTTTATTACATAACTATTTTCCCCAAAAATAAACATTAGCAATTTATCTCCCACACAAACAATTCAAAAGATACACAATCATTTTCCTTTTTTTGCTTATCAAAGACACAGTAACGGTTTCGAAAAGCAGGGTGGACTCAGTAAAAGTACATACCACTTTTCTTTTTTGCACAAGAATATTTCAATTAGACGCAAACCAAAATTATTATTACATAATTTAATAAACAGACTATATGTACGTTGGTACATGCATATAGGTATATATAAAAGAATACAGAAATAAATACTTAAATAAAAGATTGTCTGGAAAGAAAAAAAAACTAAGGGGGAAATCAACGAGATTATATAGCGAAACTGAGAATCTGTAAAACTAATTATCATTTGCTGAAAAATCAAACCGATGAATGGCTTAGCTGAACACTCTATAACAGTGTAAATATGTATACATATGCGCGTACATGCAATATATATATAATCATTTACAGACAGTACTGTCCTCAGTGCGACTAAACCGAAACCTGACCGATTTGGTATCAGTCAGAGTTTCTACCACTGAGCTATCTTCACTCAGCAGAGAGAAGCAACTAAATCTAGTTCATTGCTTTTACGAAAGTAAACAAACGCCAATCAGTATGAGTACTCCCAAATCATGTTACCGAAGAGCTTTGCATTGGCTGTTGCTTATAGAATCTGCCTATCTTTAAATATAATTTCAAGAGTTAAATTATGTCATTCGCAGACAGTACTGTATCACAGCTCCTCAGTGCGAATAGACATCTGAATGCCTCAAGCCAGGACCGGAGACATACTCATCACTGTTGCTATATATATATATATATATATATATATATATATATATATATATATAGCAGTCCCTCTTTTATACAAGTTTCATTGACAGACAAGGTACTGGGATTAAGAATTTTATTAAATTATACGGTATTAGTGTTGACCTGGCATATGCCATTACTAAATGTTTTAATAGGAAAGAAAAATAATTATCGGTGAGGAACCATTCGTACAAGTATTTCCTTTTCTGGACAAGGTGTGTAAAATCTGTTCAAATGATCTGTAGATCATACCTCTTTCGGCTTTTGTATTAGCCGTCATCAGAGAGTTTATTTTATATATATATATATATATATATATATATATATATATATATATATATATATATATATATATATATATGAAAAATAGAAACAAGAAGAAAACTATTCTTAGCCGACGCGTTTCGTCCTCTGAGAGATTTTATCAAGGCAATGTAGGATTTATTTTGTTGCACATGTTTATATTCCAAAGCGAGGATATCATTGATTTGATAGAAATTAAGGATGATGTGAGATAATCATAATTAAGTAATTCATCAAGTCTAGAAGAAACCCCGACAGAATACAGAAAGCACTGGATGGCCGTTTCGACCTATATTTGGACTCATGTGTTTATCCACTACCGAGAATTGAAACCCGTATTTGTATTCTGTATAATTATCTCAAATCATTCTTAATTTCTATCACTTGTATATCCTTGCTTTAACTGACTTCTAATGCTCTGGATGTGGCGGCTTGGGGATAGTAGTATTGGCTCTCGTAGGCACAGTCCAGTGGGTAAGGGAAACTAGGATGAGTTCCACCACGGAATATGTAATCGAGCGGCACTATATCCAGTCTAATTCGTTATTTCTTCGTCACCGAACCCCGTTTGTATCGTAAGTGTCCGGGTTTCAATCCTCAGTAGTGGATGCGCACTGCTGATGAGTCCCAAATATAGGACGAAATGGCCGTCTAGTGTATTCTGTCGAATACACACTGAAGTAATAAACAACTGAATAAAACAAGAGAAATCAACAAAGGACTGTTTGCCTTGCCAATATATATTTATCTGCCTATATTTCTGAGATGCTGTATTGTAACTATTTTCATTGTTCGGACTATTGTCCTCATCTTTATCGTCATATTGAATATGATAATAAAGATTATGAAATCTGCTCGAACAATGTAAACAATATTTATTTGTATTACATTACAAAAATTAACACGAGGCCAAAAATTGTAATGTGAAGATACTGGCCATCACTATCGTAATTTTCATTTAGCTAGTCCCATTTATTGACCCAGGCCCAGTGCAAGGGTTTTGTACCCTCCTCCAACTATGATACGGGGCCTCCACTCTATTACATCTCAGTTTTCATAAGGTAGTATTCATATAAAATACAAATTTTATTTTATCTTTATTATGTACAATAACGGATCATATGCAATATACATGAATTCAACTAGAAAAATACAAATTAGAAACATGTCATGATAGATCATTCCATCTTAAATAAATTAACAATATTTTGCAACAATTTTAACATCTTGAATTTAATACATCCAACATTATGAATAAAAAATAGTTAATTTTATAAAGTGTTTTTTTCCAGAGGAAAACTAATTCGCGGATTTGGTCGAAAAAAAAAGGCCCAGAATGATGTAAAAATGCGTAAAAATTTTTGATCTATTAATAGATTAGTTTGTTTAGTTTAATTTGTAACGTATATAAATGTAGATAAAAAAAAAAATCAAATGTTGATAAGATAACGAGAGTCACAAAGCACTACCCGGGGCCCTCAATCAAACTGGTCTCTCTCCCACCCCGGTTGGGCGATTAGGGGTCGTACGTACCGGGCCTGCACGGAGCCAAGAAACATTAATGTCCCTTTCACTATAACGACTCAGTTATATAATACTTTCGTACAACAATCACCAAAACATCGAATGTTCTCAATTCTAATGACTTTACTTACAAATTATATTTACAAACACATTTGCAGTTTTATTTACAAACAAGCGAGGAGGGAATAAAAAAAATTATTTTTATTTACATCTGTTTAAACAAAAATCCGTCATTTTTTGAAATGAGAAATGAAAAATGTGTTAGTATGGGAACGGACACACTGCCAAAAAACTGACAGAAAAGTGAGGGGTAAAAAAAGAGAGTGGGAATATGTAGAAAAAAATAAATGGAAATAAAACCAAAACAAAATGTTCCCTCAACTACAGAAATCTATACCTTCTGTCACCTTAACAAGGGAAGAGATTGGAATGCCCATTTATTCTTCAGCTAAAGAAAGTAAAATATTTCTTAGAAGAATTTCTTTTCTCGAGATGCGACTCATGGTTAGCCCCATTTATTTGCATAAGGCGGGCAAAATTCATTTACCTTTCAGCAATTTCCTCTGAAGACAGCCTTTTCCTCTCCCACACAGAATGCAACCAGATCACTATCATTTCCCGTCACGACTAGCAAGCACAGAAACACATTTTTTCTTCTTGTCCAGCCACGGGTTCATATTGCTACAAACGGAACTGTCTTCCAAAACGAAAATTGTCCGCGCAGTATGCGAACCATATAGCCTTCAATAAGTTCACACAAAGGACGTACCACCGAGCAAATGAAAGAAGGCATGTTCAATAAACTCAATTTCACTGTAACGGGTGCACTCTGACGAGATCCCGAGGCGTAGAACGTTTTACTGACCCAGAGCGCATTCCGAATATCCCACCAGATCAGTGATACTTCATTATTAGTGAAATATTTCAACCCAGCCGTCGAAGGACATCAGAAGAGATATTCCCCACTCAGCAGTCCTCGTACCTCGATCAGGTTATCGTGAACGCTCACTCCTAACACACGGTATAATGCCTTTCTCGACAACTTCTCAAATCAGTAATGCATTTTTGGCATCTTCCTTCCAAAAGCGACCGTTATCGTCATCTCGTGTACCCATCCTACCAAGGAATTGCAAATTCAAAATATGCCGACGTAATTTACTGTTCGGCATTCTAAAGTCGCACTCGGTAGCAGGCATCACGACACACCATAGTAACACCGTAACCCCAGCCTTTCTGCAGCTCAGTTCACGAGAGTGGCAGTACGGAAAGAATGTAACGGATGAGGGAGTAAATGTACGTAGAACACTCCTCTTTAAAGAAAGGGTTCTTCGAAGCTACAGTTTAACTGAGGCTACGACTTTTGCCATTACTTCCGACCAATTCTTCTCCAACTGAAGGTTGAGACCAAACAAGACGCTTAGTATCTTGCAATGCCCGATGTAACAGTAAGTTCTAGGGTAACTATTTAGTCTTTCTATCGAACAAGAGGTTACCGTGGGTTAGTGAATATGAGAAATAAACACAATTAAAGAGAGAAACAATAAAAGAACAGCATTCCACAAACAGGAAGTGCGATAGAAAGACTAAATAGTTACCCTAGAACTTTTACTGTTACATCCATCAATTTCAACTTTGAAATGATGAGACCTTACCGCCAATCTAGTACTGCGCTTAAGTTCATAAAGTATAGATACCATAGAAGAAAGTTTATCAGAACAATTTTTAAATAGTATTTATAGAAAAGGCACAGGTAAGCTACGGTGGTGGGTAAGAGATTGATGCCGAGATGCCAAGTCATGATCAATGACATTGAAAATTCTTCTTTGGATTTTATCAAGAATCTCTAAATATATAGTAGGAGCAGCAGACCAGTTGTTGCAGCAATATTCAAAGCAAGGGCGAATGCTAGACAGTGAGATAGATTCTGGCAAAAAAAATTGTCTACCACACAGTGAACCAATTCCTTAACAGCAGCCCTAGCAATCGATTCAATATAATCTTTCCACTACAGGTCAGTGGAAAACGTTAGTCAGAGAAGGCGCAATGAGTCACTCTCCGAGAGGTTAGCATCAAACATAATGATGGAAAAAGGTTCTCTCAGACGATTAAAAGGGAACAGTTTCGTTTTTGGAGGCGTTAAAATTAACAAACCATTCCTTGGCTCAGTTAAAAACAGATTGAGGATCATTTTTTTAAATCAGCTTCCAATTTGGCTTTATCGAAGCAATCAGACTTACTATTATGACAGAAGTAAATCATCAGGATAGATAAATAGCGAGTTAAAAACTGATGACATTAGGAACAACGTTCGTCCAAAGATTGGTAAAAAGATCTAGAAGAAATACATCAATAGTTGAACTATATATATATATATATATATATATATATATATATATATATATATATATATATATATATATATATATATAGTAACTCCCGAAGGAATATGCTTCAAATGGCACGCCGTAATGGCAGAACATTTACATGATATTTATCATAATAATCCTGTGTACACGACTGTATACCCAGTCTTAACGCAGTCATTGATATCGGCATTTATACCCACTTACTAACTAAAATTATCGGAAGAGAGGGGAATGTCCATACGACTGAGAATTGAATAGCCGAAAAATCACTGCTATCTGAGCAGGGAAAAATTTCACAGAATACCAGAATATATTGCTCAGTAAGGGGTCATAACGCAAAAAAACAAAAGTGCTTGACAATACGAAGGTTTATATATATATATATATATATATATATATATATATATATATATATATATATATATATATATATATATATATGATTGGTGTATACGGAATAAATTCCAATAACCAACAATTACTATTCTTAAAAGAGTGCTCAATACAGAGTAGAGCGAATATAGTTATTTACTTAAAAATTATGACATAAATATGTTATAAAATCACTACAAAAATAGCCATTTTATTTCAACACCTCTGGTGTCTTATCAAGTGATGATGTTGAATGTAGATTGTAGAATAACGGTTTTAAAAGGTTCAAATTAATTAACCACCCCTCGTAAGGGGAAACGCTTTTACATGAGCTGAAATGACCAATCAAAATACAAGTATACGAGAATTCAAAAATCTTGACAACGATATAAGGTTATAATAACTATTAAATGCTTTAAAGTTAGGTTTATACTAAAATAGAATTTATTCTAACTAATAAGAATTTAATTGTACGATAAAATTTGAAATTAAAATTAAAAACTACCCAATTCAAAAATCTATATTAAGTTTAAAATTTTAAAATTATTGAGGAAAAATGAAAAAATACTTATGTTATTCTATTCATTTTGTTTCTATTGAAATTACGTTGGAATAAACGTTAAGATCGACTGCCTTTAACTTAATGACAACATGGATACAAGTGTATACATGGGATTGCGAAAGACAATACAAACACAAACATATTATAATAGATAAGCACACAGACATATTTAGATATATACACACACACAAAAGTGACGAGACAGGAAATATTTGCACGAACTTTTACAAAAAAAAAAATTAAACCACACACATATACAATGAAATGTGCATGCAATTTACTATACACAGACACCAACGAAAAAGATACGTACATATACCCACATACATTGACATAGACACTCTGATATAACACTCAAGAAATATTCAAGATTGAAGGTGCTATTAAACGAATTCTAACCAAATATTAAAATATAACTTATACGGGCCAATATACATAGATAAAAATGGTCTAAGAACAGATAAACATACAATAGGGAAAGAAAGTACATTAAAATAGATATATACGTATAAAGATAACACCATCTAATATATAAAAAACGAAAATTCCAAACACACAAATATATATAAAAATATATATTTCATATATGTCTATATACGCCTTAGTGTACATTAGGTGAAAGAAAATAAGAACTACCAACAAATATATGTGTACAGTGTACACACATTCATCACTACAGACAGAAGTACAGAAAAGCCAACCTATAAACAAACATATACACACATATATACATATACACGCATACACACATACACATATATATATCTACATATATATACAC
>CAHIKZ030001054.1:857500-870000 GCA_903632075.3 Acanthosepion pharaonis
GGGAATGAAAGAGAATGAAAAAACTTTAGAAGGAACCAGAGACCAAATCCAAAACTGGAAACAAGGGATAAACCTCTACTGTTCAAAAGACCGGGGAGGATTGTGAATATCTATACAAGTTTTTCCTTTCCTGAAGTGTGTACAGATTGGGGGGGGGGAGGACTCTGTATATAATTTGTCGATCGTTTTCAATGTAGAATATAAAAAATTACACTGATATTAAACGCAGACATCATGGAACGCTTATCTGAACATAATTTAATTGATTTGATTAGTAGGAAGTGAAGCAACTTGAACATTTTATATTTCGTAGATCATTAGCATCATAGAGCAGAAATCTGTCAAAGTTGTCTTCTGAGAAAACTGGGTGAGATGTCGTCCTATTCATTTGGACAGAGACTAAAGTTTTGCAAATTAAAGATGTTTTTTCGTTTCTATTAACAATTAGCGAGTCTCCTTTCCACGAAATACATTCATTTTTGGTTTTGTTTTGTTGCTTTTTTTGTTTTTCTTTACTTATTAAAGCGCTTGCCTATCCCAATGACATTTCTTTAATTAATTTCTTTTACTTACTTTTCTCTTATTTTCATTTAATTTATCTTACAACCCCCGACCGCGATCCCACTATCTCTCTTTAACAAAGCAATCGAAGGAGGACAGCCATTCCCAAAAAATAGCCACCAGTAAAGAGGGTGTCACGTGACATGTATCGGATAGAACTTTGAAATGAAAATGGCGATTGTTTGCTCGCATAAGATGTAAGAGAGAGTGTTTCGATTTAATAGGTAAAGATCTTTAAGGATTGTGTTTTTAAAGGTATTTTTGAGTTGAGGCTTAGAAAAAACACAGATGGTTCTGGCATGTATTGTTTTATCATCTACAATGCAACACAAAAGAAGAAAAATACGGCGCAAGTTTAAGAAAATTAAACATAATGAACTTCTGTTGTTTTCTGGTTTAGGCAAATTGTCTTTATACAACAATTGCCATCGCTGTCATTTTTTTTTTTTTTTTTTTTTTGTATCAATCTTTATTCCGGAAAGGACACACATTTATATATGTATGTAGAAATTATATGTCGCAGATTTATCTATTCTTTTCTTTGTATCCCAATGTCTTCTTTTCAACAACGTATGTTCTAGTTAATCTTTTCTTCTCTTTCTTCATCCACTCCCTCCCTATTCTAGCCTTGTTATTTATCCTTTCTATATTTTTTTCTTATTTTTATCACTGATTCATTCTTTTTTCTTGTACTTTCTTTTCTTTAACTTTTGCATCCTTTTCTCAATTTTTGTTCTTTTGTTCTCATTAATTTTTATTCGTTTCCTTTTTCTCATCGCTTATTGTTTCTTTTTTTTTTGTTTCTTTTTCATTGAAACTCTTTCTCGTCACTTTGAACCATTTCTATCTTTCTCTTTTCCTTTCGTTTCCACTTGATGTAACTATTTTGGCATCGAACATTGAACGCTAAGATACATACATACATATATATATATATATATATATATATATATATATATATATATATATATATACACATATATATATATATATATATATATATATATATATATATATATATATATATATATATATATATATATATAATAACCTTTGATTTAATAAATTATATATATATAAATAAATAATTATTAATTCACAGGTTATCGTATTGGGCACTTCGTATTTGAAACAGGTGTCCCATTTTTTTTTATTAAACAGTGTGTATTACGTTTAACAACCTGCGCATTCGAGAAATCCGTGTAAAGAAAATATGTTTCCCAGCAAGGATAGAACCTGCGTACTCTTTTGTAGGGGAAACCTGCGTTGGATCTGGCGTGCTTTACCGTTCGTATACGTAGAACGTCATAGCAAGCTCTATTTTTCTTTACATTTATCTGTTACTGTTAGAGAAAATTTATATATATATATATATATATATATATATATATATATATATATATATATATATATATATATATATATATATATGACAAATAGAAAATGTTTAATTGAAAATAGTTTTAATTGAAAATAATTTCAATGAAACGTTTTCTATTTGTCGAATTGAGTAACTTTGTCAAGGATTCTGTTTTCTATTGTAATCGCGCACACACATACACATACACATATATATATATATATATATATATATATATATATATATATATATATTTATATATATAATATGAGAACAAATCGAATATAAATTCCAACTTTCATAACATTTAAATAAATGTAACGAACTTTGGAATTTATATTCGATATATATATATATATATATATATATATATATATATATATATATATATAGAGAGAGAGAGCCCAATACAAAAGTAGAGTTGTATTCTTTATTTTAGAATAATACAACATAAGAATAATTCTCATGATGTAATATCCTAAAATAAAGTAAATAGATATATATGTGTGTGTATGTGTATCTATATATATACAAATCAATCATTTATTTTTCAACATAATCTACTTCTTTTGCAAAGTACTTAACTCCCAATGTGTATCAAATACCAATCATTGGAAATTTTAGCACCAAATCCAGCTCATAACTATGCCATACTATAGATGTACTGAGACACTTCATAAATAAAATGTATGTATGTGTGTGTATGTGATCAGCGCGGACAGCTCGATTGGTGAGTCGTGTTCGATTTCTGTCCTTGTCTTCTACGCTCTCTGGATTAAATAGCAGGGCAGACTCTGTTCTCTAGACTTGGTTGACTGTCAGGCTAAAAACAGGACAACTTTGCATTCAAAACTGGAGAACTCAACGGAAAACCTCTCCAATATCTTTCCCAACCAATCATGGGAATTCGTAGATAATAAAGAAAAGGAATATGACATTTAATATATATATATATATATATATATATATATATATATATATATATATATATATATATTATATATGTATATTTTTCACACACTCCCTTATGTTTACGCTTGTGTGTGCACATATGCATTAAATCTGTTTGTGACAGAGAAATAGATCGTATATCTTTTCCCTCTTAGAATATGTTGATGTGTGTGCATCTTGTGTGAGGACATTCTCAACATTCATCTTCCTCTCTATTAAAACTTCAATAATTGTATCTTTTCGTTCACTATAATTTTCGATCCTTTTCACAGATCAAATGAACTTCAGTTGGAATTTCAATTTATTCCATATTTATTTTGTTTCAGTTTTCAACCTATTCTCTATTCCTCTCTATAGTTGAGCCACACTTTTAATTCGCGTTCTCTCCCATTATCTAAGTCACTTTTCTTTTTTCATAAGCCTTGTCGTCGTTTCCTTTCGTTTTATATTTTACTTATTAACTCTATTCACCTTCTCTTTATATACATCCTATCTTTCACACTCTTTTCCGCTCGTTTGCTCGCTTTCTATCTATAAATCTCTTTCTTTCTTTATCTATATTTTTTTCTTTCTTTATCTATTTCTTTCTGTATCTATCTATCTATATTTCAATATTTATCTAGCCATCTATCTGTTTCTATCGCTATTTATATTTCTTTTTTTATCTATGTCTTTCTATCTTTATCTCTTTCTTTATCTCTTTCATATCTATATTTCTTTCTTTATCTATTTCTTTCTATTTCTATCTATATTTCTTTATCTGTCTACAAATTTCTGTATCCATCTCTCTTAACCTCTGTCTATCTGTCTCTCTTTATATATATATATATATATATATATATATATATATATATATATATATATATTCGCCTTGATTCATCTTTTTCTTTTTACAATTAATTCTTTTACTTTTTTCATCTGAAGACTCGCCGAAGTGGGTTGGCAGAGAAGAAAGGTTTTTAGCTGAGCTGGAAAACAAAAAAAATGAACGTTTGTAATTTGCAATTAAATTCTACAGATTAATTCCATTGAAATGGTCGAGCCGGGAGGGAGGAAGCCCACCAGCTGTTAGGATTGGGTGGGAGCAGGTAGTGTTTGACGGTCTGAAAAAGAGGGATAACGCTATACAGTGCATTGGCGTTAGGTTGGGAGTACTGTCACCTAATCAGAACGGGAACACCACACCGTCCTGCACCATCTTTATCCCTTTCGTCAATGGGGAAAGTCTGCAAGAGCAACGATTTACAATCGTTCTACCTCTGACTGTGTCGTCCAAACTCCCGCCCAAACCGGTTAATTCCAGTTTCTGCTCGGCTTTTAAATTCAAGTTTTGCAATCAACACTCCATCTTTTTCCTAGCTTGCGTTCCTTTCCTCTGGTATTAACACCCCCGCCAGTAAGTAGCTCCAACCCTCGTACCACTGCCATCCACATCTCAGCAATTTGCATCAGTATTGATGCTAAGACAACGAAAGCCATCACAACTGTTAACACCCTATTCATAGCTCCAATTCTGCCATCGCAGCAACCATCGTACGCTCTTCTACACTCACAATTGCTTCACCTTCTACTATTAAATACCATTACTGGTAATACTGCTGCCTCTCCCATACAAAACACGGTTGATACTCTTGTAAACATATTGGGTTATTCAGAAAGTAATATCGTATTTTGGAAAGTGAAATGAAACTTGTTCCGATGGAGAAAAATTTGAATTTGTCAAAAATAAAATCGTTATGAATGACAATAGAAAATTCCAATAAAAAAGTAGGTTTTTATTAACTTGACAAAAGAATTATTATTATTATTATTATTATTATTTCTTATGTCGTGTCTCTTCAGGGTGATCATGATTCTCAAGAGATTCCTTTTCTTTGTAAATGTTTGTCTTTTTACTATCCATCCCATTCACAGGTTTGGTATTCATTTACACAATATCGTTTGATAAGTTACTCGCTGTGTCCATCTGATGATCTTGTCCTGTGGCTTTCAAATTCACCAATCTCTTTTCCCTTTAACCCTGTGTTCCAGAATTTTCAACTGTCTATTTCTGATTCTCTCAGTTTCCTTTTTGCTTCTATTTTCCTTAAGATATGCTCGTTGGTCACTTGTTCTATCCACAGTATTCTCAGCATCCTTCTGTAGAAACATATTTCTGTTGCCTGAAGTTATTTTCTTCATCGATGACCTCCAGCTTTCACGATCTTATATGAGGATAAATTCTAGTGAGTACTCAACCAAGATAAATCTTTGATTTCAGTTGTTCACCCAAAATATCGGAATCTGTGAACAATAAGAAGAACGTTTCACCTTGGGTGTTTGGTGTTGTTTAACATGATTTATTATAATTATAATAAGTAATTTATAAATTCACCAATATTTAGAGAACTTAAAGCGAATATTTTAGTGCCGTGGTTCTCAATCCCACCTACTTATCTTCTTTTTTTTGTGGACCCCCATAACCATTCGATGAAAAAAAAGCCTATTTTATTTTTTACTAATAGAAAAGTTTAGGAATAGGTATTATAGAAATAGTAAATGTATGTGCTTTATTTTGATTGATTGGTTTGTTTAACAATACATCAACTCCTTATGGGTCATTTAATGCCCAAATTTAATTTTCTTACGAGATTTGAAGTAATAAAAATATGATATATGTTATTCTACTTTCACAATTGAATACATGGTAGATGATACTCAGCTTTTATGCATATACATGTTTGTGTGGACGTAATTACTAGAAGCGTTGATTTGTAGTTTTGTTGAAGTTATGTTTTGGAATACAGTTTGATTTCGTTAAGAAATTGTAGGATATTTGTCATGGGTCCTTACCTATAACTACAGAACGAAGTCTTCCTAACACTATGTATACTACGCCTCTCAAGAGTGAGGGACGAATCAAGCCGAGCTTCTCGGTTTGACGGTCGAACTCTCTGCCTCTGAGCATAAAGGAACCCGGACGAGGCTCCGCCGAAGGGCAGAATCTCGTTCGGGGAAAATGACCAACCCGATCTCGTTTATACGGGTTATACGGGCATTTTTTGGCTGAGCCTACGGGCTCGGGAAACCCACGATAAACTCGGCCTTGTGTCACATGCAACCCTCGTGGGGGGGCTAGATACCGAATCAAGCCGAGCTTCTCGGCTTGACGGTCGAACTCTCTGCCTCTGGGCAGAAAGGAACCCGGACGAGGCTCCGCCAAAGGGCAGAGTCTCGTTCGGGGAGGTTGACCAACCCGATCCCGTTTATATGGGTTCTACGGTCATTTTTTGGCCGACCCTACGGGCTCGGGAAACCCACGTTAAACTCGGCCTTGTGCCACATGCAACCCTCGTGGGGGGTGGCTAGATACCGAATCGAGTCGAGCCGATAGTAGTTCACTCCAAACCAGACTGACAGTCATACTAACACCTTCCACATCTTGTATTATTATTTCGTGTAATATACCTTCGTTATTTCTACTCTTGTGTTCGTGTTGTCCTTCCTTGGTCCTAACCTGGACCATAACAATATTATAATATGACTAATGTCATAAAAGAGTTTTTTCATGTTGGTCGTTTGATTTTGTTTGAGGGCATATCAACATCTCTATGGGTTATTTAATGCTGAAATTGAAATATTTAGTACGTGATCTTATGCTTTCAACTACAGATATTTTGTACATAATTTTATACTTTCAGTGTGTTGGTCATTTTATTATAAAAATATACTGTTAATTTTTGTTTATGGGTTCACCATTTTCCCATAGCTTGGACCATAACAGGTGCTGGGTCAGGGTGAACATGGGAAAAAACAGCAATAAAGATGTGGCTCCACGCTCCTCAAACCCTCTAATATCCTGATCAGAGGCCTTGTTGCCGAATGTAGTTTATCGTTAGACTCAGGACAAGAAAACTAATTTAATGAAAATAAACTTGTATTTAACAACTAAATTCTATGAAGCATTTATGTACACTAGTAAAATAACTTCTAATACACCATTTTAAAATATGTGAGTAATTAACATTAAAATTTCCTTTTTTTGTGTGTGGACCCCAGTAATGTTACAAGGACCCCCAGGGTCAGTATGGACACCGGCTGAGAACTTTATTGCAACATTTTACTTACAATTTTTGCCACGTACTGCAAACAGTAGACGGTGCATTACTTTAAAAAATAGCCGTAAATAATAATCGGTGTCCTTTTATGGCCATTTTATCATTTATATTATTGCCAACTAAGATTGTTTTTACATTTTTGTAATCTTTTATAGATTTGAAGATTACTTTAATAAAAACATTTCACTTTCTTTCATTGTAAACAAAAATGGCAGCAAATTTTTCTCAGCTGAATTATTCAATGCCATCTTCATCATCTTCAGATAAACATTGACCAATAACAAAAGAAACACATGCCGCAAAAAAAAACGATGACATTTTCAAGAAAAAGTTCGATGGAATTTAATGAAAATAAACTTTTATTTAACAACTAAATTAAATAAAGTAAATAGAGTTTGTTGGATGGAAGAAAAAGTGAGGCAGGCCGAGGAAAGCAATGGCTACTCTAATAGTCGACTAAATTTGCATAATAGATCTTATAAATAATTTGTATTTGTTTATAACCAATTTAAATTGAATTTTGTTTAAATTCATAATAAATAGTAATAAATTAGCATCATTTCAAGTTTTTAACATTCGATTTACAGCGTTCAGCACACTTTTATAAGGTTTGAATAGTTCTCATTTAAGTAACGCACTAATCAAATTACTGTTTTAGATAAATTATGAAACAAGTAGCTAAGTAATGCGGTTAATCAAATTATAAGTAATTAATAAATAATTTAATAAGATTACGTTCTTGATAACTAAATTTAGTATTTGTTGCATTTGAATAGGTTTTTATACCTAGTTCAAAACCTTCGGTATAATTTGCCAAAAAACATAAAAAGGAAATGGTCGTGAGTATTCCTTTCAATTCTATTAATAATGATACATCACTAGAAATAAGGAATTCATTTCAAATAAAATATCAATCTTTATTTGTAAGTCTTACTAACGTACTTTCTATATTGTTATGACGATTACAGCCTAAGCAATATCATTCTCTCTAATTGAAAGGAGTATGGAAAATAGGGTATGAACAGTGTTTTCAAAATTAAATTATGCAAAATCTCCCTAAGCTGTCGCAACCAAAACTTGAACAAGGATCAATAATGACTGAGTCATAATCGTAATATTTATTATACGTAAAAAATTTACAAATGTGGCATTAGGCCAAAATGGTGAATGAGGAAGATTGGTATTCATCTGTCTTACAATTAAACTTAGCTAGCACGATCACTGACCAAAAAATACCACAACAATCCTTACACTAAAACTTACCTGTCTCACTACAGCCACCATAATACTTCAGATACTCTATGAAATCCTAACTAGTCCTCATATGTCTGTAGGGGGTGGGAAATAAAATAACAACATCTAAAAATACCTCAATGAATATTTACGATGAAAACATGATCTATTTTTACAAGAAACAAAAGAAAAATGTCTTGGTAGTAGAACCTCCCCACAATCCTTAATTGTGGCAGAAATAGCAGTTAACTGGACGAAATTAATGTGGGACTTTAATAATTCAAACAATCACTCGACTAAGCACTCGCTCAAACGCAACAACAAATACGAAAAACACATTCAAAAAACGGAAAACTGACAACTCTAGTCGCTTAACGGGGGAAGGGAAGGGGAATTAAACTAAAGAAAATAGGGACAAAATTAAAAAAGGGGCGCCAATGTGCATATATCCCTTAGCTAAGTTAATTTTGACGCGAAAAACTAAAGGCAAATCACGCCTATTAGTCATAATCATATGTCTTTCAGTTCTGCACCATTTGCTTTATAATCCACTCGGAACTCGTGATTAAACGAATGCTCAGTCAGTAAATTCGGTAGATTTGAATGGCTATCAACACCGAGGTCCAGTTGTTAGCTTATTGCGCTTACAAGCCATTGATAGTAATGTTTAAATATTATTCAGCTTCTTCATTGTTTCAGTATTGTTGTTATTGTTGCATTTCCAATAAAATTCTGACAGCTTTTATCGAAAAATATTTTTCTGATGTGGATTCTTAAATTACTTTTTAGGATGTTGTTCAAATGACCAGACGGAAATGGTAGGAAAATCAACCAAGAGAAAAGTTTGAAGTTCACTAAATCTTCTTTGGAAACAACTGATTTTACTTCTTTAATTTCTTGAAAAATTTTGTTAAGAACAAAAAGGAAAGAGTAGTGAACCTATTCGCCAGATTTAGCAACTGTTAACTTCGATCTGTTCCGAAAATACATAGCAAAGGTCGCCATTTTAAAACCGTTACCGTGATCCAAAGGGAATCGCAGAAGGTCCTCGACACGCTTACGGAAAACGACTTCAAAGCCTGATTCCAAAAGTGGCAGAAACACTGGAACCAGTGAGTGTATTGCTGTGCAAGGTGACTATTTTCGAAGATGATGATGTTTAAACTTATTATATATTAGTTGTTTTTTTTATTATTTAAACTAGTCCGGGAACTTTTTGTTATCACCTAGTGCGTGCGTGTGCGTGTGTGTGTGTGTGTGTGTGTGTGTGTGTGCGTGTGTGTTTGCGTATGTGAGTGCGTGTGTACATTGACATAGATATTTTTAATCAATTCAGCCTAAGCGAGGCGATAATGCCACTAAGACGTAAGAGGTTAGTGGGAGTGAAAGAGAAGGAAAATTATTTACAAAGAAACGGAAATCCATCCCTAAACAGGAAAGGGATAAAACTTTACTCCTGTTCAAAAGATCAGGGAGGAATGTGAACCGGACGATAGATGAACCTGTCTACTCCTATAAATAATTATTAAATAAAGTTTCAGAGTTCAGGAGGAAACGTTAGAAGTGGACTTTAGAAAGAACTGGAAACCCAATCCTAAACAGATATGTATCTGCAATGTTTACTGTACTATTATGATTAAGAATCTCATCAGATAAGGCCAATTTTACAAATTTATTCTTGTAGTGACTATAGCCCAACAGTGTTGTGTTCTCATTCTAAAATAGGCTAAATTTGGCAAATATATATACGCGGTGGCCAGAAAAAGTCATGTATCTGTGAACTTCTTTCAAGAAGTATACTAATAACAATGTCAATTTTTTTGGTCTGAAAAATAACTGTATGTATGTATGTCGTATGGGTGAGTGTGTGTGATCATTCCCAATTAGAACTCTGTACACACACACATATATAATTACTTAAGAGGTTTTATATATCACGACACACACGTCCATTCATTTTTCTATCCGTGTTTATATATTTATCTGTGTATACAATCGAATCTTTCTGCATGCATATAAGCATGAATATACGTACGTATTGATGTCATTCCATTTTATTTTCAATGGGGGTCCCAACTTTTCTGCCTTTTCTAAATTTTCCTTCACCTCATACATTTTTTCTTTCTGATCACGATTTTTTTAATTCTCACTTTATTTATCTATCTCTTATATTCTTGTATTTTTTTATTCCTTTTCTGTTTTGTTGCCTAATCTTTTCTTTACACATTGCTCGTTTGTTTGGGATTTTAATTTCTTTAGCTTTCTTTTGTTTTTTTTTTCACTTTTATCCTCTATTCTCGTTTTGTTTCCGCAAATACTTTTGCCATATTTTATTATCGTTTTTTGTTTTTCATTTCGGTATTTGGGAGTTGACTTTTTCCCCCCAATTCGGATTTGTCGTTTCGTTTCAAGATTTCTACTTTT
Organism: Acanthosepion pharaonis; assembly: GCA_903632075.3. Taxonomy (NCBI): domain Eukaryota; kingdom Metazoa; phylum Mollusca; class Cephalopoda; order Sepiida; family Sepiidae; genus Acanthosepion; species Acanthosepion pharaonis. The sequence continues at coordinate 868,127 of CAHIKZ030001054.1, forward strand.
TTAAATATCTTTTTCGTCTCAAGTCTTCAAACTGCCACGACTTTTCTACAGTTCTTAATGTCGTCGTCCATTTTGCTTTTCCCCTTCCCCATCCCTTTTGTTATTCTCAATTTCTTTGACAGTTTTTTATAAACCTCTTCTTCTCCTAACTTCTCAAACCAACCGATTTTCTTTTTGTCCTTTTATTTTTTCCTTGATCTTCGACACTCTTTCTTCCTTATCTTCCATCATATATTCTCTTCGTTATGCCTTTCATCCTCTGTTTTTCTATCTGATTTATATTCGTTCGTCGCCTTTCCAAAAAATTCTCTTCTCTCCCTATCTCCATTTTTCCCTAACATTCTCTGTGTCTCTGTTTCAATTGCTTTCTGATTTTTTTTACTATTTTGTACGCTTCTTTTCTATCTTCAGCTCTTCTGTGTTTCTTTTTCTCAATCTTTTTTCTCTTCGTCTGCACGCTTCAGTTTTCTTTTGCTTCTGCTTTTGCATGTCTTTCAACTCTCTTTTTCTCACACACACACTCAATTCTATTATTTCTCTTCTGTTCTACCATCCCACGTTCTTCTATATTTTCTACCTATTATTTGTTCTTTACTACACATTCCTTCCCTTGCTTCATCTTATTATTTCTCTCTTTAGATAGATAGATAGATAGATAGATAGATAGATAGATAGATAGATAGATAGATAGATAGATAGAAAGTGGACATAGAAATCAACACTGCATAGTGACTGTCAGTTTCACGCCTGAAGTGATCAGATATATGTGTGTATGTGTGTTCTGCTTTTCTTCTTACATTATACTTAACCCCCACCAGCTTCCATTCCGTTTTTATCAGATTTGATTCAGTTCGTTTCCTCTTCTCTTCTTCTGTTTCCATTTCTCTCTTTCGTTTTCTGAATTCGCATTCTCAAACTCTCTATTATAATCGCACATTCTTTTTCACTCTCTTTCTTCTTCTTCTTTTTCTTTTTCTTCTTCTTCTTCTTCTTCTTTTTCTTTTTCTTCTTCTTCTTCTTCTTCTTTTTCTTTTTCTTCTTCTTCTTCTTCTTCTTCTTCTTCTTCTTCTTCTTCTCTTTATAAAAAATATTTTCTTCTTTTCTTGTTTCGACTTACGGATTTCATAATCTCAGTTCAAACCAAGAAAAAAAAGAAAGAAGAAAAAACAAAAAGAAAAGGAAGGACAAAAGTCAAAATGGCAAAACAAGAACATTTGAAAGTTAAAAATATGAAAAAATATGAATGCATTTCAACTACGAAAACTACTACTATTAATAGTAGCAACAACGACAACAACAACAACAATAATAATAATAATAATAATAGTAATAATATTGACCACCTTGTCCAGATATTATTTTTAATGAATAAATAAATCTGTTTTATGCCGAGTAGGGGAGAAGTGAAAGGAATGTAATTTATTTATTTTTAAGTTTTTTTTTTTGTTTTTTGTTTTTTCCTTTTCCCTTTTTTTAAATTTAATAAGGGAATAGGAAACATCAAAAAGGGTTGGGGGAAGGGAGAAAGCATTTACAGAAGCAAAATGCCAAATACATCATTTGTCAGTTACGCTCTGCACGACTTACCACCATCTTCGTTTCTAAGGCTTTCGTTGATTTTGACAACTTTGTCCGGACATTTTTCTTCATAATGGTAGTGTGGAACGCATGCAAGGAAGTGTTAATGTGGGCGTATATTAGAGGTGTGGAAATGTACATTTGCATATCTGTCGATCTATCTACCTATCTATTTGCATGTGGATATGTGCGTGTTCTTATTTCTATGAACTAATGTCAGTGTGCACGTGTCATCGTGTAACAGAAGAATGTCAGTAGACATAGACATTTTTCCACGAACGAATGAAGGATTGAGA
>CAHIKZ030001054.1:875000-902500 GCA_903632075.3 Acanthosepion pharaonis
CTATAGATTAAATAGCAGCGGAAACTGGGCTCTCTCGCTTTGGTTAACAAATGGTCAAGGAGAATGAAAAACCTAAGGGCTTTTGGGAGACTTCACGGCACAATGTACGCCATTTCACTGTTATCAGTTGTTTTTCGAAATGTGATTGCTTCTACACAAGCCTCCAACACTATTCAAATCATGAACGAGTATTTGCTGGTTCAATTTAAAACTGATCGGTTTCATCATACGTCGAAAATCAACGAGATAGTCCACTACTATCTATCTATCTATCTATCTATCTATCTATATATATATATATATATATATATATATATATATATATAAATACTAAAAAAACAACAATGTTGGTGGGTTCAACAAACAACTTGATAAGCGGCCTAATACCGAGGAAAGAAAAAAACAAACATCTAACTTCACAGTAAATTAAAGTACTCGACGCCTAGCAAAAAACGCTTCACAACGCCAACACTCAATGGAGGACAGCTCGAGTCGTTACTCAAGTTTCACACTTAAGCGATCATCAGACTACTAGATCGTAAATGGAAGAAGCGAGGAACCTGACTTTTATACCCAATGACGTAACATCTCCTAAACTATTGCATCACGGGAAAAAAATTGGAAAAAGCTGTTTAAAATGCCCGCCCTGATGAGGAAAAAAAATAAGCAAAGGAAAAGAAACCGTGAGTGTGTCTAACTAACCAAGATGAAAATACATATTTGGGGAGATAGGCGGATAATACTGGTCAGTTGGCATGTAGCACAATAAGTGTTTTATGCTATGTCTACTGATTAATTGTGATTTTTTATTTAGCATTCTAATATAGCTACTCAAACTTAATATTATAAACTTTTCTTCTAGAAAAAGTTTACAGCTAGTATTATTACACGCACCGCTTTTCTTAAAAATTTCTCCAAGTAATATCGAGGGACTTACTTCTCTTTTAATTTTCCAGTATGAAGCTGACAGCACCGTCGCATTTTCACATTTACTATGTTTGAAACTCAACTTATGATTATATTATCTTTTTCCATCTTTATCCAGTAGCCCCTAAATATAATTTCTCCTTATTAACACTATTCCTATTTCCTTCTTGTTTTCGCTAAATAAACTATATTTCCAGCCAGGCAATTAACTTCCACAGGACAGGCGCTTTTTATTATACCTACGTTTATTTTTTTCACCCTCATTGCTATTCAACAGCTTTTTATTGTGATTATCAATATATTTTTGTTTATTTTTGCCGCAACAGTAACTAACTTTTACATTATCTGTTATTAAATCGTTTACGAAGCAACGAACTAGTTTCTAATTAATTTTAAGAATAGTCCTGCCATGTTAGTTTTTGCCGATTTACTATATGGTGTGTTGAACCATATGACATTCCTACTCGTACATTCTGTATATATATATATATATATATATATATATATATATATATATATATGGTTTCCTGACTGTAGCGATCCGAACTTTGTCTCTGTTGAGGTATGACGCTCTAAAGCGTTTTTACTCTATACTAATAACAGTTCGTTACTGTTTACGTTTTCGGACGTTTTTCTTAGTTTATATTCCCATTTTGTACATTTTTTCTTGATTCCTATATTAATTTTTTTTTCTTTTTGAAAGTCTTTTTGCCCAATTGGCATTCTTCTGTTCGTTGTCCCGACAGTTTGGATATTTTACACACACACACACACACACACACACACACATATATATATATATATATATATAATGTTCTTAATCCATGTTCTGAGGAGCTAAATTCCTTAGTCCCACTAACCCTGACCTTTACAACTGGGGAACGCATTGCCGCGCACACGAGTGTGAATCATCCTCATTTCCTTCATATTCCACTTGTAAGAAATACGGACAGATTCTTCCCAAGAACTCCTATTTTGTGGTACAGACTCTTGACAGTCTTGACCTCTTCAAGAATAGGGTTAACTTTTATCTCTCTTGCATAGCTCCATAAACTTTACTTCTTGCCCTTTCTTCCGCTTATACAACACCATATAATAGCCCTCTACATTGAGTGACTCTTCGGCTTACTTTTGGATGAACATTACTATAAAAAAGTACTGTTACATGAATTCATTATAACTATAATTTTATTTACATCATTTGTTTTAAACATATGCAGTGGCGGACAAGCCAGGGTGTCAGTTTATCCGATGGCATGGAGACTACTGATGGATTGGACGCCCTTTATTAAATAAAAATACAATAAAGAAACAAACACATACAATTGTTTTGGTAATGAAAAGGAATAAGAAACTTATATAAAGTCATCTGCACACTGTCAAGTCCAATGTAAGAGGATATTTTCTAAGCTAAAGATCATAAAGACAAGGTTAAGAAATTCTCTATCTGAGAAGAATTTGGAATCATACATTTTGCTATCCATTGAAAAGGAATTGTTAGATGAATTGGATGCAGAAACAATTATTGACAGATTTCGAACTATCACCGAGAGAATACAATTGCGTTTAATATCGTGGACTGTATGCAATTCCCTATTGTGCTATTAAACTCTCTTTTAATGTGTAAATTGTACAGTAAATTATTTTAAAATATCAACCAATTACTTAAAATTAAAAAAAAAAATAAAAATTCAATTATAACATTATGTATTTAGTTGGATGATTGTGTTTAGCGGCATATCAACACCTCTGTGAGTTATTTAATGCCGAAATCTAAATATTTTGATCACAATTGTATACTTTTAACTACCGATAAAATGTATCGATGCTCATTTTGCTATAAATAGATATTGTTGGTCATTTTTTTATATAAAAATGTATTGTTGGCATTATTATTATAAAAATATATTTTTATACTTTCATAGTATTTAGTTTTTGTTTAGGTTTCATTATTTGTTCATAGCTGGGATCCTTACAGGTGATACAGCTCTGGGGTCAGGGTGGACCTGAGAACAACAGCAATTAATTAAGTTGTTCCACGCTCCTTAAAACCTCTAATTTCCTGACCAAATGACTTGCTGTCGGATGTAGTTTATCGTCATACCCAGGAATCGTTATGTATTTACATTCGGTATCTGCTGCTAGTAATATGTACAGTACATGCACACTATAATTACTCAGAAATACGGTTTTTCTTTTAAAAATTAATTGTATCCCTTTTTCCATCTGTAATATTTGTTTATTTTATTTATTCGTTATGACAATGAAATGATAGCATAGTAGTTGTGATCGAGTCCCCTTTATTTCCTGGCAACTAATATTTTTAAATCCAGTCCGGTACTGAACCTATGATGAGATTTATATTCTCATATTAAAACAAACATTTCTATAAATACTTTCATGGTAATTGTATAGATGAGCTTTTCGCTTTTTAAATTTAAGCGAGTACTAGACTGGCGTTGCGATCTCATCCATTTACAGTCGAGCTGGCATAATGTAGCCATAAATTCTATGCTAACAGTTTTTTTTCTCGCATTTCTCGCTTGTGGAACTCCATTCCGACGCCATGCTTTCCAGCCAATTATAACCTGCAAAAATTTAAATACAATGTCCATCGCTATCTACTATCTTCCTGGTTACTCTTTCCTCTTCTCGCTAATTAAAAATGTACCTGTTCCTAATTCTTTCATACCCTGTAAAGCCTTGTGTCTTAGTGGCTTTACTGTATTGTATGGGGTGATACTAATTTTTTAAAAATACGACTGAAAAGGTTTAAGCAACTTTATTCAACATAACGTCTCTCTTGTTTACAACAACAGATGACGAATGGAAACAACCCCTATCAACGTAAAGAAAGTGAGCTGTCCCTAAAGGGATTTGTAGTCTAACAATAGTATACTAAACATAGACAACATATTGCTCCCTTTGATATATATCTATTTAAGTCCTGTAGGTTGAACCACATCCTCATATTTCTGTAACATTACATTTTATGGGGTAAAGTTGCTACCAACAATTTTGCATTCCTTGTCCTTCTCCCAGACAGGTTGACTCTAGCTGGGTGATGATGGATATCCAAAGGTACTGTTATTGGTGCGAAATCGAATGCAACAGTCTTGGCTGAAATTGCATCAATCCCATTTTTCGTGTCGATGCACCACTACGCTACGCACACATTCTTCAACTATGTTAAATGCCTTTTACGGATATAGTATTTAAGATACTGAGCTGTTTGTAGGCTCATCTAACAGTTGGGGTTTCTGGTGTAAATATACCGTTACTTGCTACTGGTGTATCACTGTGGTCACTCCGATGATTACCCCACACATGCTACTGTATTCCTTACATCCATTACAGGGTGGGTATCCTTGATATTGGGATAGTTGATTTCCCCTGCTGGCCAACGTTTACGCACATTGTCCAAATGCTGTCATTTGTTCATTAAGCAATCAGACATGGACCAAGACGGGTTCTGTCTTTTATTTTACTAAACTTGGAATCCATTACTCTCAAGAATTGTAATTTCACACAAGGACCAAATAGCATTAAACAAAATCTCTCTGTTTTGCATGTTGATCATGTACTTCTTTTGTTCCCGCCTTTTTTTCAGGCATGCGCAATTGTCGATATAGGTGAACTCGACTGAGTCTTGTTGTCAGTTTTCTTTTCATCAGTAGTTCAGCAGGTGGTAATCCTGTGGTTTTATTTGGTGTAGTACGTTATTCTACACACGCATGGCCTACAGCCATATAACGCTGAAACATCGGTGATCGTACGGGAACCGAAGTTAAGCAACATCGAACCTGCTCAGTACCTAGATGGGTGACCGTTTCGAAATATCGGGTGCTGTAAGCTTAAATGTGCAGGTGGTGTAATGGATAATGACTCGGAATTATTAATCGAAGAAACCAGTTCCAATTTCCGTTGTGTTATATTCACCTGTGCGCAAATAACCTTGGGAAAGGTATGAATTCACCTCTTCTCCCCCGCCCCCAGATATCTGTCAATTAGTAAGACTTGGATCACTAAACCTATATCATTTCAAAAATTTCTTACAATCTAAAAATACTTTCTGGCTTTAAATAACCTGCAAATGCTTCATGCCGTAAAAAAAAACGAATTAATCAGTCATGTTTCAATACCACCTTCAGTTATCTTTTTTAAGTATTTACTGCCTTTTTCCTTGACCATTCATCGTGAGATGGTATAAAGTTATGCTTTATCTGTTACAAATTCTTCAAACACCTGAACTGGTGAAACAAATTGTATTATCTGTTACACCTTGATCAGATAAACCATGTTCTGTAAATATGCGACATAACCTTCCAGTTGTGGTACTTCATGTTCACGTATTCATAGAATACACATCTCATCAGTTTAGATATGTATCCACAAATAATAAGAGACATTTTTCAAATGAATACAGGATCATAGATTCCTAGAGAATTCTCAATGATGCAAGACGGCGCAACAGGCATCTTGTGATTCCGCTTAAATTTTTAAGTTTTTAATCTCCCCCTGTCAATCCTTGGCCATCACACATAATTCCCGGCTAGTGCCTTCATTTTACAAACACCAAAATGCATATAATGTAGTTCCTTCTAATATCCTATGTCTTCATTCTTGTTCTGATTATCACCAACACTCCTGTTCGTCTATGACATTTCTTCCTTTTCTGCACTTAGTTGTTTTTTTGGTTACATAGATCCGAGACATATAAATGGTTTCTATCCTCTAGACTACTGCAAACGCCTTCTTAAAAGCCAAGTTGCTTTCAAACAATAATTTTCTTTGAAAGTTTTCATCGTTTATATCGAAAATAATTTTGTCCCGTAACATCGATTGTTATATTTGCGGTTTTGCGATAAAGTCTTTTCAAAGTCTGGGCAAGATTCTCTTGTTTTCCTGTTGCGTGTATAAAATTCGTAGCGTTGAACAATTTCAGTTGGTTTTCGTTGAAAGTGTATTTTTAACACTTCTGCAATCTCGGCATAACTCTTTTCTGTTGATCTATTCGGCACTAACAAATCTTGAACAAGTCCATAGTTTTTACTTCCTGTAACGCTAAGTCTTATTGCTTTTCCACTTCCTGTATTCTCAAGCGTCTCATTTATATCATAAGATTCCTGGTTTTTCTATGTATTCGGGCCACTTTTTAGACCTTCCATATTCCTTTTTTTTTTCGTATATAGACATACTTATTTTGACTTTTATTGGGAAAAATTATAATGCATATAAGACAAATATTTTTGCAGTCACGTTGTGAACTCTACAAAAAATTCACAAAGATTCCTTATTTCTTGTTTTCAGCTTTCGTTTTCTTTGAGACTTCACTTGAGTGCACATCCGGGTGCATTAAAAGTGGATTTTTTTGTTGTCATTTTTATATTCTCTTATAAACACGACCAGTAAGGTTCAAGCAGCTTTATTCAACATGGCGTCTCACTTGTTTTTTCTACAACCGGGGACGAAGGGAAACAACTGCTATCTGACTAAAGAAAGGTAGCAACCCAAAATATAGCTTGTAATTAAAACCCGGTTTCCAAAGCATATACAATAATAAAAACCTTCAAATGGTCTAGGAAGGTTGTATTAAATTTGTTGCTTTCAAGAAATTAAGAAAGTATTTCTATTTTACCCTGAAAAAAATTCGCAAAAACATAAACACAAATAAACTCTTGTAGAACGCAAAAGGAAATTTTATTCTTACAGTGTTTAGCGTTTCTGTCGGTTGAAATTTATAAAATGTTTCTTTTAAAAGAGTTTTTCAGAAAAATAGGTTTCTCAAGTTCATCAATTGTAATCGCTCTTTCTAGTATCGATAGAGGTTTCCTTTCTTTAAAGCAGTGTATTGATTATGTCATTAATTTCACTTCCAGTTACATATGCTATGTATTTTAGCTGTTACTGCTGTTGAAATTCTGCAAATGATGTGGCTTTTGTTGAAAGTGTGGTTTTAACACTTCTGTAATCTCGACAAGTTCTTTCTTTGTGATTCTGTAGCAAGAATCTATGAGATCCAATAAAGGAAAGTCTTCTTTAAGATCTAGAGGGTTTATTCGCTTGGAGTCATTTTAATGATTGATCTGAGAAAACTGTTGTATATAGTTGATAGTATTGACATTTCTGAAACGAGTTAGGTGTCATGCATGATATTAATATAAAATTCTAGATCTGACGAGGCTGTTCAAGACACGTGTACTCAGGTTAATATTTTGGTCTTGTAGCATCATAGCTGTTGGCAAAAATACCAATACGCAGTTTATTCCACGTTCAATTTCCTTTTCGTCTATATTTCCATATCTTCTATATAAATTTGTTATAACTGATCCATACACAGAGATATTTGAAGTGTTTAGTATTTACTAAATACAGATCCTGAATTTTTATGGATTCAGGGTAGATGCTATTAATATTTTCATCCCAATTCCTGGTCAAAGTTTCATTTTATTAAAGGTTTATCATAGGCACTAACTCTTGGAATACTTGGTAATACACACACAAACACACACACACGCACTCACACACACACACACACATATATAAATATATAGATATATGATGAAAATATATTTTTAAGTTATGCTATACTTATGGTTAAAAATATATAGAATAGAGTGTGTGTAAGTACAAAAGTGGACACTGAAGTTCAAACTAGATTTCAAGCATGAAGCAGACTATCACCACTTGATGTTGACTTCAGTATCCACTTTTATATATATATGTGTGTGTGTGTGTGTGTGTGTGTGTGTGTGTGTGTGTGTGTGTGTGTGAGCTTGAAAATTGTTTAAATATACGTTCCGGGCGTAATAAGTGGAGATTATGATGCTCTCCGGAAAGCGTAGAATATGGAAAATGAACGTATTAAAAGGCAGAAAATGAGACGCTTGATATTCAGAGGTGGAGTGTGGAGCAGACAATGCTACTGGTTCCTTCCCCTGAAGAGATAATTCCAAACAGAACTGAAAGCTTGGGAGAAAGTAATAAAGTCCCGGAGAGCATCATAATTTCATATATACAGTAGCGTCCAAAACTAAGGGACAAAATTTTAAAACTTAATATTTGTTAGAAATAACAACTGTGAAAAGCTGAAATTGTTTACATTGTTTTTCTCAATTTTGTCCCTTACTTTTGGACGATCCTATTTTGAAAATAAATAAATAATTGTTATAATTCTTTTTCTATGCTTTGCAAATGATTCAAATTTTAGTATGTTATTATGGATGATAACGACTACCAGTTGTCAAAATTTCAGCTTTTCACAGTTGTTATTTCTAACATATATTAGGTTTTAAAATTTTGTCCCTTAGTTTTGGACGCTACTGTATATATATATATATATATATATTCCGAGACAGTGTAGTTACCTATATATATATATATATATATATATATATATATATATATATATATATATATATATATGTTCTTTAAAATGTGCAATATTTACAGGGGTGGGTACTCAATATCGCGGAAAAGAGCGTATGCAGACAGAAACATCTGACATAAAAATCAACATTGCATAGTGATCAGCAGTTTTACGCCTTAAGACCACACACGCCTATATATATATATATGTGTGTGTGTGTGTGTGCGCGCGCGCAAGTGAGAGAGAGAGAGAATCCTGAAAATTTATCGGCTCGATCCACATCCCGGAATCAGTATTCTGTTGATTTTAGAAAGTGGTTCACGCCGAGAACTTTTCGTATATATGGTGATTTTCGAAGCGTAGCTTACATGTGGCACAAGGCTGAAAGTATGGGGAACGCAGTGAGGATCGAACTCATTACTCAGGCGAGATAAGCTTTCAACCCATTACACCTGGAAGTGTATGGGACAAATGATAATAGATGGATATTAGTATTTTAATTATTATGTATGTCCTTTTATGCACAATTATATATATATATATATATATATATATATATATATATATATATATATATATATATATATATATATATATATATATATATATATATATATATATATATATATATATATATATATATATATATATATATATATATTAAGAAATGGACAAAGTCCGACAATTTATTTATTAAAGACATTTTTACCGAGACGGTAAGGCACATCAGCGTAAATGACGGTTCCGTATAGAATGCAGGTTCGAATCCTGTCAAAGGACGAATATTTTCTATGAAAATTTCTCGGACATTCAGGCCGGTAAATGTTATTTAATACTGTTTATTATAAACAGAGCATTTACTTAAATACTTGTATCTATAAAAAGAACGTTAAACATAAAAAATGTCTTTTTAAATATAAATATATATATATATATATATATATATATATATATATATATATACACACACAAGTGAAAAGGCCGCAATTGTGGCAAATGACAAAGAAAAAGTTTTGTTCATCAAGTTCAAGTATATATATTTATTCAGCGTAAGTGAAATCAAATGTTTTTTTGAACATCTTTTGGTTAATAAGCCATCAATTTTCTCCGAATCTGAATAAATATCTTTATAGACACGCCTTTATTAATCAGTTCTTTGTGTGTACGCTCGCATATACGTGTGTAGTTACATATATACGCATACACACAAACTATATATATATATATATATATATATATATATATATATATATATATATATATATATATATATATAGACACACGCACATATATATAACTTCTCTTAGTTTTATTACATTTTCATTAGATTTTTTATAATTTCTACTCTTTTAGTTTCATTCATTCATTTTGGCACCACTCCCCCACTGTTTGTTCATCGTTCCTTTAACCATTTTATTTTGCCTTTTATTTCTTTGAGTTCACTTTTCACTATAAAGAGACAAGTTTGTAAACAAAAAAGGCGATTTCGTAAAAAGATAACGGAGAATTTTTCATATAATTTTGTAATTCCCACATCTCGAAAACTTTTTTTCTTTTTCATATTAGTATTATCTTTGTAGGTTTTTGTTTAACCATTTTCGTGTTTCTCTTTTATTCCCATTTTAATTTTTTTTTTTTTTGTTCACCAGCTTTCACATGTCCTCTTCTTTCATTCGTCACAACTGCCGTTTTGTTTTTCTTTTCTATTCTATGAATCTCTTCGTCATACTATTTTCCTTTTACTCTTACTGTCTAATTTTTATTTTCTTTTTCCTACTACTATTGTGTCGTTTGCTTCATTTTGTTTTTCTTACTCCTCCTCTTCTTTCTTTATCCCTCTCACTTTCTTCCTCTTTTGTTTTATCCCTGTTTTTTTTTTCTTTCGCTCCATCATATTTTTCTTCCTTTACTTTTGTTTCTTATTCTCTTCTTTTCTCTTTTTTCTTACTCTCTTCATTTTTTTTCTGTTTATATTTTGCTTGCTTTCTTCCTACATACCACCCTATCACTACTTTCATTCTTTCTTTTTAATACTGCTTCCTTTGACCTCTCTCCCTTCTCTCTTTTTCCCTCTCTCTCTCTCTCTCTCTCTCTCTCTCTCTCTCTCTCTCTTTCATTCTCTCTCTTGCTATCTCTCCATTTTTTTTCTAGTTATTGTTCTCCTTTTTTCTCTTCTCTTTTTCTTCTCCTTATGGAATATCTTTTACCTTTCAACGTTCATTTCGGCTTTTTCCCTTTCTTTGTTTATTTCTTCTCTCTATTTGCTTTTGTCTTTTATTCTCTTTTCTTTTCTCCCCCCCTCTCTCTCTCTCTCTCTCTCTCTCTCTCTCTCTCTCCTCTTTTCGTTTTATTGCGTTATCACTTTCTGTTATTTTTTTTCTAATTTGAGTCAAATTCCAAATTCGACCTTCCCATTACAAAACTCCCTCCACACACATACACAAATTCACTTCTTATATACATATTCAAATGCACACAGATACATAATTACACGTGTAAAACATTCTTTATTTGCTAATCTGGTAGATGTTACACGTTTTAATTTCTTTTACTTCTATACGCTTATTTTTTTTAATTATACGCGAATAATATTCAATGCATATCAATGCATCAAATGAACAAACTTATATCGGTTTATTTTTTTCTCATTTCATGTTTATCTGGTGGACATATTATTATTATTATTATTATTATTATTATTATTATTATTGTAACTTGACAGCAGGCTTTATCTCTTCTGAATAGTTTTCTACGACAATTTCAAAAGTTTGTTAGGTTTTTTTATGGACATGTCTTATGTATATCTTATATATGGCCATAAAATCTTTTTACAGACAAGTTTATTCCATCCAATATTTTTTTAAATTCTTATTTAAAGATTTTATCAACTTGAAATGAGTAAGCAATATGATGATAGCTTAATGGTTAGCGTAATGGAATGCTGGCAGTAAGTTCTTGGCAAATGTTATGATATGAAACTGAGAATGTTTTTGCAGCTATAATCCCTAAAATAAGTCTTTGTTTTTCTGATCAAGATCTATTTGTGTTTCGTAATGTTTTGACCTAAAATTCACATAATATCTTTTAAATCTTTAAAAGAAATTAATTTTCTTACGATTTGTCTTTTTAAATTTCAGACTGTCTTTTCGCATCACCGATAAAAAAAATAGAATCAAAAGTCTCAGAATCTTAGTGCAAAAATACTAATAATCAAAAATTTGCAATATTTGACCTTTAACCTTTGGATCTTTTTGTTGTAAACCATAAAAACATTTTTTTCATTTTTTGCTGATATCTTGATTATTTTCTAAGGTGGAAAATACAAGGACCAGTCAAAAAGTAGTACCTGAACTTATTCAATTGTAAACATATAAGTCACGATTTCTGTTTCTGTTATTATAAACCATAACAGATCTAGAAACACGGGGAAAGTATTTCTAGAGTTACCTTCTCTTTTCCTACCCATAATCATCTTTCAAAATGGCTGCCACTCTAACCATATAGATAACAAAGAGCTATCACAGAACTTGGAAATTACTGTAAACCTTTGTTGAAGTTTAGTGAATATTTATGAAAGGCTGCACTTGATGTATGCACAGTTATAGCAGTTCTAGTGGCAAAAATAAAAACTGATCTTAGTAACAGACCCACAGTGGCAGGTCAGATTCTGCTGTGAATGAGAATATGGCCAAACAATTCAATCTCATGCGTATTCAAAGGTCTATAAAAATTATGTCCCAAGAATGCTGACAGACTCCATGAAGGAGCAGAGGGTATTACTATCCAGTAACTTATGGACTTGCACAACACAGCACACATAAAAGAAGCAGTCAGGGGTCATCGGTTCTTCAATGATATTAAAGTGGAAGAGACAACATGCACATGGCTAAGAAGGCAGAGAAGAAACTTCTACAGAGCGGGCGTACAGACCAACATTCAAAGATGTTAGAACATAATTGCGAAGGAAAACGACTATGTTGATGTCTAGATTTGAAATCCTGAAATTTCTGTGATTCAAATTTAGTTCCCAATGTTCTGTGAAAATAATGTAGATTTCAAAGTATACTGATTGACACACATCACTTTAATTCTAAATCAAATACGAGTAGTGCTCCAAAAGTAATACCTCCTATGTTATTACGTTGACCCACAGCATCAGAGATGGATGATTCTTTACACCAATGACTTTAATAATTCTTCCTTTGCTACACTTGAGCACTAATGTGACAAAAATGTGTCTGACATGAACGTGCATACAAAATAAAAACTAATTTATTGAATACTTTAAAACCAAAAAATTGCATCGAATCTTTGACTGTTTACGGAGAGCAAATAGTGGATGTGAGTACAGTTGGGCAATGGTAACAGAAGTAGCGGTGACAATGATTTTTGTGAGCAAAAGTGGGTCAACTCCGCTTGGTGAAGAATTTTACGACTGTTGCTTTTTCTTCACTGGCGAAAAAATAGTCAATGGGTGGTGACTATGTAATCTCCTGTATCTAATAACTTGGGTGTGTCAACTTTCATTTTTTTCGATTTTTCTCAACTTTATCCAGTTATCACGACCCCTGCCACTTAAAGTTTTTTATTCTTCGGGTCGACCCCTTCGATCTATGCCTTAAAATAGAAGATGTTAGTGACACTAACTTATTTTGACTTCCCACCAAACAAAGAATTCCGAAAAAAGTTCTACCACCACACCATTTATTAAAAACCCAAACGACTTATTATGCATAAGTAACAGTAATCAACCAAAATATTTTCCTTTTTTTATTTTAAATTCTTTCAATGTTTTGCCAACACTTTTTTTACTTCAATATCTGTCTATATTTCTGAGATGATATATTGTAACTATTTACACTATTTACATTGTTTGAACTATTTTCCTCATCTTTATTGTCATATTCATGACGTTTCGGCCGTTGTACTCCCCGGTCTTCCTCAGGTGATATACTTTGGAATTTCGAACCACCACTTTTATCCAGTGGAAAAAGCGTTGGTTGAAGTAATTCAGTGAGTTGACCCAAACAGTTATGAGTTCAATATCTGGCAATAGCAGAGATGAACAAAAACTTGGAGAGCACAACGGGCGAAACTTCGTGCATATGACAACAAAGATGAGGACAATAGTCTGAACAATATAAATAGTGTAATTTCCTTATTTACTTATTCTAATAATATGTACATCTCCTTTGAAGTAAGACGTTCATACTATTAAATTCTGTATTAATAAAAACAAAATTTGATGAAGGGTACGTCGAAATCTACTGGAACTTTATCCATGTTTACTATTTTACCAGTTCAAAGTATATTTTAAATCCATTACTTATTTTTTTGTCCTTCATTTTGTTTTGTTTTTTTCTAATTTTCACCTCTTCCTCCGTCTTTCCTGCAGGAATTACTTTTTTATCTTTTAGTATTTTTTCTATTTTTATTAAGCTTTATCCAAATTAATTTCATCGTCGACTTATCTCTTCTGTAGCCTTGTACCAGACTTAGCCATGCTGGGAGAATACTTGTTACTTCTATTGCTGTCACTTAAAAAAAAAAAAAAGATTCCTCCAAGACGTCCTTTCTGTGCCTAAATTAGTCGGGATTGTGGTCAGCTTTTGTTTTTTTTTGGGGGGCGATTTTTGTTAACCACTTATACCTACTTGTTACGAGCCCTGCAATGTAGAGTTTTGGTTTTTTTTTTATACTTCTATGTGTTAAAATAGAATGTGCTAACGGCAACAACTTAATTTTTAGCCCATCGAAACTAAGGATTCTACGTAGCCTAGTAATTACATCCTCCCACATCTACGAATTATTAGGCACAGTAGAGTAAAGAAACAGTGTGATTTGCTCTATTCAGTATTGTTATTGTGTTCACTGCATCTGTTGGAGTTTATGTGGAAATAAATCGGAGGCATTACTTTCGGAGTGTCCTTCCTGTAATCGTATTTTGTCGTTTAACAAACTGAATACAATATTCCACACACTGATAATTCTCATTTCTACTTACTAATCTGATAATATTTAACAGTTTCGTTGCAGCAGAAATATCTAAACTATCAGCAGTATACAACCACTTTCTCAGATTAATGGTTAAAAATGGCTTTCAGCGAGAGAAACCTGTGGGCCTTGGCGAAGACTATCATTCTTCGAACATTTCTAGACTGGCGCTACAGAATCGCAGACAAAAAACTGTACCAAATAACAAAACCCACGTCACTTGAGGAGTTTCAACAGCAGTACCAGCTAAAATGGATATCACATGTAACTCAAAGAGAAAATAATGACATAATCAAGATGGTGACATTCCACACTATTTCAAATAAAAGGATAGGAAGGAAATACCCATCAATACTGGAAAGAACAATAACAATAATAATACTGGACTTAAGAAACCTATTTTCCTGAAAACTTGTTTTAAGATAAATATTTTTATATAAATTTCAAATGACAGTAGTACTGAATGCCGTATGTTTCCTTATAAAGAAACATTCGGCATTCATTGATCGACTTGCCAGTAGTACTGTCGGCTGAAATTAGTAAAAGTTTTCTCTTAATATTACCATTAACATATAGAAGGGATAAATTGAAATCTCATGTTCTGTATCAAGTAGCATTCTAGTTTAATTTAAGAAAACTGAAAGAATTGCCAGACAGTTTGTGATTATTCTTCGAGTTTCAACACTTCGACATTCAACCTCGAAAAGTACTCAACGGCATTTGTTTTCACTCTTTTTCATAATTCTCATATTAGACTTTTATAGGTGAACAATTGGCCTTTCTACCGAGTATTGAACTGGTAACACCTCTTTTAACTTGTAACTTGGGGGAAAAGATTGATGTGCAGAAATGTAATATATTTCTTTGTCGTAAATTTAAGCAAGAGAGTGTATCTACTCGCTGTAAAAGTATATGAATGGTGTACATTCTTTTTCTTTTATGTTCCATTTATCTTTAGGACCCAGTAGCGGCGAAAAGGTAGGGGGACAAATGGGCCGGACCACGAAACCCGAGGGGGGGGGGGCCTCAAAAAATATCTTTAGGGGTTTAGGATTTGGGGGCCTTTTTTACAAAAAGTATAGAGCAAAATTACGAATCGATATATTATTTAAAAAATGCGAAGGCTAAAACCAGTTCCAAAGCAACTTAAAAGTGCATTTTTCAAACTTTCATTGAAGCAAAATGCCCGATGAGTTCCTCAAAGTCTACTTCTCGTGTTAATTGATCGCAAGGATTGCCAAGTAAGACACGCCCTTTAAAAAGATCGAGTTTGTTTATCTCACCATCTCCTTTTCCAAACGGGAAGCCTCAAAACAATCTGAATGCTGGACCTCGGAAATTCTCTCTGCCGTACTGTTTAGGGCATAAGTGATCATAGGTCTCCCCAACTTCTTACCTTTTCTAGGTCTTAGCAATATGGATTCCCTAACTAGACTTCATAGAGCCTGCTGTCATCCTTTTACACAAACTCCTTAGGTTGTTTCCCTTTGTCTCTTTTGCTTTGGTTTATTTTTTTTTTATAGTATGTCAACCTCAATAAGTTATTTAATGCCGACAAGATTTTTAGATTAATTATTCGTTGCTGTTCAATTTTTTTTTCTTCAAAAATGTATTGCTGGTATTATTTCGTTTTTTTTTTTAATGTATTGTGAGTAATATTTTTTTTCCAAAAATTTATTGCTTGTACTTCTATAAAAAATGCATTTTTATACCTTCATAGTGCTTCGAACGCAGTTTCAGTGCTAATTATTTCCTCGTAGCTGGGACACTAACAGGTAGATCTGAGAACAACAATAAATAAGAGGCAGCTCTACGCTCCTCAAAACCTCACGATCAGAGGCCTTGCTGCTGGATGTAGCTTATCGTCATGCCCAGGATGGCTCATTGATGTCCCTCTCCCGTTAGATATATCATGTGAGATTCAAATTCTCCATAACATTCCCTCCTTATTTTATGTCCTAGAAGTTTCAACTGCTTTTTCTGATTCTAACACAAGTCTCCTTTTCGTTTTCATTTTTCTTAAAACTTCCTCGTTGCATGCTTGCCTCCCCATAGCATTCTCAGCATCTGTCTGTAGAACTATAAATCTGTTGCCTCGAGTCTCCTATTCATATGTGAGGAAATTGTCCAGCAATTACACACAATTATAGAAGGATTAATTCCACATAACAGTTCAGTAGTTCTATTTCTAAAGAATTTTTTTAGTCTTTTGAAGGCATCTTTCTCTATTTAAATACTCCTTTGGATTTCTGTGTGACATTTTCTTCCCAGATGGTACAATTTCTGTCCTTACTTGATTTTAACGTCTCCAATTCATCTTCTTGCTTTAAGCTTCTGTTAGAATGTATACAGTTATTTATTAAGAGTAGCTTAATTTTGACACAACGCTACAGTGAATATCGAACAAACTCGTAAGGTTAATCAAGACTAGTTTACTAACCATTACTCCATAGCATCCTCTCCTTATCTAAGCGTAGTTTATATGCGGTACAAAGCCCGCAAGTGAGGATAGAAATCATCCCTTAGTCGATACAAGTTTACTAACCATTACACCACGTCAAAGTACCAAAGGCAGTGCATCTAGTGATTTACTAAGCGGAGCTTACATGTAGCATTCGACCAAAATTATGGAGTGCCCAGTGAGTTTCAAACTCACTACATAGTAGTAATTGTTTTTGCAGGACAAGCTTGTCTCCATTACACCATGGCCTCTGTGCCTAGCGTTAATGTACAGAAGATCATTCACCAATTCATGGCCATGTTTATGCGACAGTTAACTTTATCAGCGTTATTTTATCCTTGTGAATGCTAAATACAAAAGCAAGCGACGCATTTCATTTTATTTTTCTGCATACACCGCGCACATATTCGAATCATTATGTTCCTTCAATAAAATTTAATAAAATATCTACTTCCCTTGCTTTTCCTCAGTTACTACCCCTAAAGTATGTCGGGATAACTTCCGGTTGCAGTCAGCTTCCGGCTGGATCACTTCAATGAGAATTATAATAATTTGCCTGTATTTTTTATCTCTCGATGATACACGTCATTATAATTTTGGACTCATGGATGAAATAGTAATTGTTTTATCTTTTCTTTTAAGTATTTAGTGATTTATTTATTTTTGATTTCAGCATTTGTGCTTCCTGACAGGAGACGATTTTGCCTGTAACATAATATCATTAGGGAAAAGAATGAAAATATATGTGTGTGTATGTATATATATATATATATATATATATATATATGTGTGTGTGTGTGTGTGTGTGTGTCTGCATATTCGTCAGAGCGTTTGTGTGCGTGTGTAATATTTTTTGCAGATTACTAGCAAATATGACTGCATAAACTAAGTTTACGTAATAACCTTTTTCTTTTTCCATTACTTTAGATTTGGTACAGACAGGATTTTAGCTTTAAATGTATTATGAAAGAAGAAGCATACATAAACACACACGCGAATACGCATATATATATATATATATATATATATATATATATATATATATATATATATATATATATATATATTTAATTCAGCCACCATGGTGGTGGTTGATTCAGTGACAACATAGAAGTAAAAGATCTCTCATGCAACTCTTTCGCAGAATCAAGCTGTAAAAAAGATCTCAAAGAGACAACCCCGGAAGATCAGGGTTTCCACCATCTTCCAGTCAATACAGTGAAGTATGCAACTCCATTATGAATTTCGACAAACATCCGAGAGCCTTCAACGGACTGGAAGACCCACCCATATCTCCGTTCGCGAAGCCAACTCAAGATAGATAGATAGATAGATAGATAGATAGATAGATTGGCGGAAAGCTCTCATCATTTTACAGTTGAAATGGCTGGATGTAACCGTAACTTTTATGATAGCAGCTTCTTCTTTCGCCCTTCTGGCTTGTTTAGTAACTTTCTTAAATATCTTGTTTTCTATGTGGGACATGTAGTAGTTGTAGAAGCACAGACCGAATGGATCCCCCACACTAACGCCATTAGTTTGCGTGTAGATATTGTCATTACGGTCGTGGAATGTGACTGTAGTTGTGCGGGCATACAATCATTTTTTTATGCACGAAGGTTTCAACGACAGAGACTTTTATAAATAAATTTTCTACGTCAAGTGACGCTAAAATGCTTTGATTTGGTTGTGTAGTTTTGAGCATTTAGAGAAATTCATGAATTGATGTGATGCTATAATTGTTAGGTAGATATGGAGTAATGATATTAATAAGGAATTTTGAAAACTAGTAAATAGATGTTAGGATCTGTGAAAAATGTATTTTAACATTTCCGTATAGGTATCCTGATTGGTAATGTCCAATGATTTTGTTGATTTTCAAGGAACCTACGTCGCCATTGTTTGATGTTATAAGCCTGTTGACAGATCTTTATAGAGTCTCTGTGTAAATTTAGTAAATTTATAATCGGTCATCAATGATTCGTTGTCATTTTTTATAATAATCCACTTTACGTATGTGTTAGATTTATCAACTCGTCTGATGATGTAATTAAGATTATTTTTTGAATTCTTTTGCAGCAGTTTTGAGTTTTGTTGTTAGAATATTTTTATAGTTATTGCGAGGAGTGCGTTCTTTTAGGCCTTCTGCCTTGAGAATATCTCTCAGGTTTGAGTGGATTTTTATTATTCCACCGACTCCAAACTGGAGTATTGATTGGGGTAGGTTTTCAATTTAGGTTTTCTTTGTGAAGGAGGTCAAATGTAGGTTGGAGATTGCAGTTTGATCCTAGATTATAAGAATTCTTTCTAATCATCTATTAATTTATAGTTGGATAGGTTTATATATTTATCGCTGCTATTGGGAAGTAGAATGTTTCCTTGATATATGGTGCAAAGTTTTTTGTAATTATTTGTCTGTGTTTAAATTGGTATTCGTTAATACTTAGGGTGATCTTTATTAATATTATTATTATACACACAAACACACACACACACACACACACACACACATATATATATATATATAGGATTAATGTGAGTAAAAGTTTGTCACTTAGTTGACTGATGTTACCTTCAGCATCCTAACTCCAGAGTTTCGTAAGCAGACCTGTCCATCCACTCTTCAGAGGGTATCAGTAATTTACTGCTTATATCTTTTTCGATTTTTTGCTTTTATATATACATTTAACATTGGCGTAAGTTTTTTCTGTCAGACGTCGACATTTTTTCGTTTTTAACTACATTTAAGGATTTTTGTTTGTTTTTTCAAAATTTCTTCATTCTGTCGGATTTATATCCATTTACACGTTTTCTTTTTTTTTTTATATATATATATATATATATATATATATATATATATATATATTTATATATGCATGCATGCATACACATATATCTCAACTCAGCTGGGCTATTATTTCGTTGTTTAATTTGGTTTAGTTGTACTTATATATAAGTATTATATTATTGAAGTTAGAATTTATATATGCATATATCATACACATATATTTATACGTTGTTTATGTGTGCACACGTGCACATCTATGCACGCGCGTTTATAGGTATACGTACGCACACATATATATACATAAATGTGCGTACACGGATACATGTACACTTATCTGCGCTTTGTTATTAATAAACTAGTACTTAAATGGTAAAGTTATTGATTTTTTTCTATATTTAGGGTATTAATTATGGTTGGTTGTGTTGTCATAAACATGACCATATAAGCAAAAACTAAGAAAACAAAAACCAAGTTTGGGGAAAACAAAACAAAAACCAAGTTTGGGGAAAACAAAACAAAAACAAGAAAAAACGACCTAAACTCAACAAAAGGTGAGTGCTCAATGATCCAAACTATAAAATCCCAAATAGAAAACCAACCCAACCGACAAAAGACTGTGAACATATTCCAAAAACGAAGTGAAACGGAATTTCTCCATGACGAATAGTTTAACGCGCAGAGAAGCGACACACAAGCACACACACACACACACACACACACATATATATATATATATATATATATATATATATATATATATATATATATATAATACAAGGAAATCAAGACACTTTCTTTTGCTCCGATTCGCGAAATAGTGATCTGAATGTCACATAAAATTATAATGATAAATGTGTCGTAATTAAAACAGCTTTAAAGACTTTTCGTATTAAAGTGCAACCTCGGTTCTCGAACGTCTCCCATGTCAAACAAATCGGTTTTCGAATAGAAAATTCGAGATGAAAATGCCTCGGTTATCGAAAAAAATTCGCTCTTCGAACAACATTTTTACCCGAACACAATCATTTCTGAGTCGGCCGCCGTGTTGTATACATTCGTGTATTGTGGTGTGCTTTTCTTTTCCAATTTTATTGTACTGTGACTTTTGTTTCTTTACATTGATTCCTATTGGAAAAATAGGTTCGGTTTACAAACATTTCGGGTTACGAACGACCTTCAGGAAGGAAATAAATTCCACCGTAATTTATTTAATAAACATTATTTTATATTCTTTACAATATTTGTTACATTTTGAAAATAAGTTGTCAACCATGCCTACTTCCCTGGGATCTAAATGCTAAATTGACACAGTGAATCAATTTTCCTAGCAGTAGTCCTAGAAATTGATTCAATATAATCAGTTTACTTCATGTCAGTTGAAAACTGTGAACCCAAGAAGGTGCAAAGTGTTGCTCTCCTGGAGTTTAGCATCAGACATATGCTGATGGCAAACAGAAGAAATTTTCTGTGATGATTAAATGAAAGCAGTTTTCTTTTAGAGGCGTTAAAATTTACAAGTCATTCCTTACCACTGATTGGAGGTCATTATTAAATACAGTTACCAGTTTTACTTTGTCAGATCTGTCAGACTTAAGACTATGATAGTTTGTAAATAGCTGTGTCATCTGTATAAATACCTAATTGGAAACTGATGACAGGATGTTCCTTGATGATTATCAGAAACAAAGTAGGTCCAAGTATAGAGCTCTGAGGGGGGGGGCTGCATTAATATGAAATTATCTAGAAATGTGTCCGTTCAACGCTACCTTCATTACACGATTTGTTAGGAACAATTGGATTAAGGCAAATATTCATTCAGGCACCGTGCAGAAAGCCAGCATACCAAACCTTTCGAACGCCTTTAAGATATCTAGAGCAACAGCCCGAGCATAGCCTTTCTGATACAAAGCTTGATAGATATAGTCGGTGATAGCCGTTAACACATCTGCGGTAAACCTAGAGAAACGGAGGCCATTTTGCTTACCCGAAATGATGAAGTAAGATGCTTAAACAATTCGGCGTTGATTGGAGCATCTAGTACTTTATAAAAAAAAAAAGTGACTAATAGTGCAATAATTTGAGAGGTTAGAAGGCTCCCTAGAGTTCTTAATGACAAAAACCACAGAGAAGAACCTCCACCAAATTGGGGAGCAAGAAACAGCGAAGCATTTATCATAAAGTTTGAAGAGAATATGAGCAAGTTCAGGAGCACTTTTCTTTAGGACAATTGCAGAGATACTGTTGAATCCGCAAGCCTTGTGGCGCTCTAGATTAGAAATGATAGCAGAAACTATGGACGGATTTATGGGGTTATCATTCAATAGGGACTCTGTTCTAATGGGGTAGTAATCAGATACTCCAGATAAGTCAAGAGTGGATTAAAGATTCAACGCATTACCAAACTAACCACCTTGGGACAAAATGATTTATTAAAAATCAACTTGGGATGCCTGCTGTAGAGATTTTTTTAACTGTTAAACAAACAATTACTAGTGAGTTGGGTTCTTACTGGGTGTAGTCCCTGTTTGAATTAAAATAGGCAAGGTTAGTCAATGTACATTTTGTCAATGTCTGTTAACGAGTATCATCAACTCGGTAATGGAAATATTATCTTAAATTTTGTCAGTGTGCTATTTTTATCAGTGATTTTACAAGCACGACGATTTTGTAACAGATAGAGAAATAAAAAAAACTGCTCGGTATTAATGTCTCGTTTTGAAAATGTTCACCAGCCAACATGTTCAGATTCGCAGGCGATGAACACCACTCCGTTGGGCTTACTTGTCATGTATGGCACGCACTTTAAACGTTTGTTTTCCTTAAGACTACTTACATTCCCAAACAGTAAGGTATATTGTTACCTGACTCAAGGAATTGGATAAAAAGCAAACCTATAAATGAATTTGATCTCAGTCCCTGCATTTGAGAAAAAGTGTCTTGCACAAAATCAATTTCACTCTCTTGTCACTAATCTTATCATAAAATTCCTTCTGCAGATCTTATACGACTTCAAAATGACTGATAACAGAAGAAGATATAACCGGGGAGAAATAAAACTTTTCAGTAGTGAGCATTTTCTTACTCAGTGAGTAAGAGTTTATATTTGATTATAGGCATTAGGAGGGGGTGGCTTTTGAGTATAGAGTAATACAACGATTGGCGGTTTAGAAAAAGAAATCGGCGTGACGGGTTCGAATTCCCGTCAAGTTCGCCGCAATCACTTTCACACAAATACTTTTGAGAAAGGTTTGAATCCGTCTCTCACCCACCTTCCAGCAAGATATACTACGCTCCCTCGACTTGATTGGCAGCCACTCTATGAAAAGGACAACTCTGACTTTAAAACTGGCTGATGTGCTGTGTTCAGCTTGGATTGGCAAACAATCTAGAGATGGTGACTCAATAAAAAATACACCCCAAGAACATTGGCCACATGTATACACGCTAGTCCGAATAAAAGTACGATGACAGAAATTCTTAAGTCACGTGAGTTGCGTGATCTCTCCGCAGGCGGAGATAGCGTCTTCTCACTTTATAAGCAACTTTATTGATGGACATGAGCAAATCAAATAATCAACAAAGTTCGTGTTCTATACAATGATTAATTTCCTCCCCCCCAAAGAATTCTTACGGGCTTATCTATTACAGGTGCATGAACATATGCCCATGTCGTTAAATAAATAAGGGCATATGATTGGCACTTAGAAGTGGTGTAATGGCTAGCAAGCTTGCGACTGAATAGTGAGTTCGATCCTCACTGAGTGCTCCATACAAGTGACTTTATTCTACGCTTAGTAAATCACGTATGTATAAGTTCATATATCTGTGTGTTTCTTATCACTATAAACGCTATATTTGGGTGCACATGATTGAGTCGATATCTCTGTGTTTTAAACGGTAAAATTAATATCTCCTGGCCTAGAAATTGAAAGCCTTATTAAAGAAATGTGCATTTCGACAAGAATAGAACCTGTATTCTCTTTTACATTTTAATCTGACAAAACCATTTCAAGCCAGGCATGCTTCGCCATTAAACTACAATAGAAAACAATGCCCAATTATCCTATTTAAGAAATGCATATGTCTCGTTGGGACCTTTCGAAATTTATATATGTACCCAATAAATATAACCGCCATAATAATAAAAAGTAATATCGGATTAAGCAAGCCATTAACTGCTAAAATATAGCTGCATGTATAATTATGTTTGTATTTAACATATTTGATATATTTTAATAATATATGTACTGAACGTTTGTATGTAATTTTTAAGCAATTAAAGTAGTTTTAATCCGACATTATTTCTTGTTACAATAAACGTTGATTTTATTGTGTACTCGTGTTTGAGCAGACTTCTCTGATTTTTGAACAGAGAAATTAATGTCTACCGACCTAAAGGTCGAAATTGTTAATAAAGAAAACGTACCGACCGACAGAATGTAAACCCGTCTTCCTTTTCCAATCAGGGAAACTGCTTTTAAATCACGCATGCTTTACCATTAAAAGGGAAGCTTATTTTCTTTCATAAGCCCTGTATATTAATCAAAAACAGGGATATCTACTTAAACTGGGTGCTGAAAAGTTCGGCCAAATTCCGCAAATCTGTCCAATTGACTAAAAATTAATTTTTCGTTTTACTTTTAAAAAATGGCATCTTGGTTTGGCCAAGAATTTTTCAGTACCTGCCTTGTATGTAAATGTATGTGTATGCATTGAACAAATAACGTAGATGTGTGCATACGAAAAAAAGCGAAGGTGTGCACATCAATACAGGCACCTATTCGCATACACAGAATGTTCTTGGCTTAATTAAGTATGCTTCTTGCATCAGAACAAATCGAAAATTATTATATTTAGACTGTTTTCATTTCTTTCGGTTCAAGCAATCATGCTTTCTTTTCTTTTTAATCTTTTAAGTATTTTTCTTTCTTTTTTTTTTTCAATTTGCTAATGTCTTTAATTGTACATTTATTTTATCATTATATTTTTAATAATTCGATTTTTTTATTATATCACAAATTGAACGATGGATCAGAATCAACTCTTTTTCTACCGGTAAAATGAGACAAATATGTTTTATTTATTACCGCCCTCATTTCTTTGTTACTTTTAGCCTTCATTTTTTTTTTTTTTTTTTGCTTTTTTTCTTTCTCGTCTCTATCCAATTTTGTTTTCTTCAAGTTCTTTCTACTAAACTCATTTGTTTTAATGTTTTTCATTCATTTTTTTTTTTTACTTCTTTGTCATCCGACTCTTTTTATTTTTTGTTTCTTTTTCTATCACTATACACTCTCTCCTGTTACTCTTCTATTTTCCCCAGATTGCTTAGAGAATTTTAACGCCTAATTCTCTTTATAATGATGTTTTCATGATTTATCTGGCCACTTAATTACTTCTATAACTACCAAAATTATTTTTCAATTCTATCTTTAAATATTCAACTTAAATCGTTCTTTCTAATTTCCGCTCTTTTCTTCTCTCTTTTTCTCGCATATATATATATATATATATATATATATATATATATATATAACACTTTGTGTTTTTTCTCTAGCTCTCTTTCTTTTTCATTTCTACCAATTTTACGTTCTTTATCTCAATATCCTTTATGATTTTCTCAAGTATTAATTCGCTTTAAGAATCCTTTTGCTTTTCCTTCTTCAGTTCTCTTTTCTTATGACTTTTCTCTTTGTTACTCTCTCTCTCTCCCTCCCTCTCTCTCTCTCTCTCTCTCTCTCTCTCTCTCTTTGTTCATCTCTTTCTCTTTCTCTTTGTTTTTTGTATCTGCTTCTCCATTCTTCGTTATCCATTTTTTATGGATTTGAGCAAGTGAAGCCTGTGGCTTTTGGCAACGACTACACTTTTTCGAAACTTGTGGACTGGCGCTACAGAATCACACACAAAGAACTGTGCCAAACAAATAATAGAAACCACATCAACTGATGACTTTCAACAACACCAACAGCTACAATGAATATCTTGATGGGAAAATGTACCTTAAAGAGAAATTAATGAAAATTATGTTGGCATACCACACTACTTCAATTGAAAGGTTAGGAAGACCACATCAATACTGAAAAAGGCGTATAGCAGCTATTGGAATTGAGAAATCTAGTTTTCTGAAAAATCGTTTTCAAGAGAAAGATTTATGAATTTCAACCGATAGTAGTACTGTCTTCTCGGTCAATGAATGCCAAATATTTCCTTATAAAGAAAAGATTAATATTACCATTACCATTTGATCTTTTCCCATGCTTCTTTTTCAGTTTTTCATTTATTCTCTTTTGCTTATTGCATATTATAATCTCTCCCTATTCATACTTACACATTTCTCTGTTTCTTTTTATCTTTTATCTTCTCTCTTTTTATCTCTTCTCTTTTTATCTCTTCTCTATTTATCGCCTCTCTTCTTTTTATCGCCTCTCTTTTTATTTTTTCCCTTTTTATATCTCTCCTCTTTTCATCCACTCTCTTCTTGTCTACTCGTTCTCTCTCCATTTTTTATCTCCCATCTTTTTATCTCTTATCCGTTTATACCTCCTTTTTATCTCTTTTCTTTTTTCTCTTCTCTTTTTTCTCTTCTCTTTTGATCGCCTCTTTTTTTATTCTTTCACATTTCATCTCTTCGCTCTGGGAATTTTTTCTTCATCTTCATATTATTCAACACTCTATTCTTACCATTTTCATTTTTCTTGTTCCTGCTTTTCTCTTTCACTCTTTCTTTTTTTCTCTTCATATCTACTTCTATCTTTTTAAATTTGTTTTTTCCATCTTTCTATCCCCCCTTTTCCTTTGTCCAACTCTTTCTTCTATTCTAAGTTCTCTCTCTTTCTCTCCCTTTCTCTCTCTCTCTCTGTTGTTCTTTTCCTCTCATCTTCTCCACTTTTGTCTGCCCCCCTCTTTCTCTATTTTTATCTCCCTCTCTCTCCCCCTCTCTTGTTTATCACCTTTTTATTTAAAAATAAAAAACGCTCAAAAATGTACTTTCTCGCTTTTCTACGGTTTTTTCCTTGACCTTTACTTTTTTAACGTATTTTGGTGTTTTCTTTTCTTTTTCTTTTTGTTCTTTATTCTCTCGTATTTCTTATTTTCTATTTGTTTAGATTGTTGATTTTTTTTTCCTCCTGCAACTAATTCCTAACCATGTCGGGATTATCCATTCACTTGCTATGCAAGGCCCGTCAGTTTTCCAACTCACATGCCTCTTACACCATGGGACGGCTTTCTCCTTCCCACTGTTCCTTCCAGTTGTGCCTCATCCTAATATACTCGCAAGCTTTTGCACACTAAAATGTGCAACTGCGCACACGAGGCATAAGCATACATATAGGAATATAATTCTACACAGAATGCAATATATAAACTTTCATACGGATACAAAGTGCTGACGACATACAAATGGAATAAGCTCTACTCGTGTACTGACACAAAAGCATAAACCCACACTTATAAGCAAATACTTACGCAACTATTCTTCTTCATAGGACAAACTGATTCGCTTAAAAGTACACAAGGAAAAGTACAATTATAAGCTTATGCGGGTATACATTTGTGTGCGTACTTTTAAAAAAAATTGTTTTGTTTTCATGCCCATTTGCACGCACAATGTTAAAAGTGACATTAGCCATTTCCCTATAAGGAAACATTTGGCATTGACCGATCAGCCAGTACTTCTTTCGGTTGAAATGTATGAAACCTTTCTCTTTAAACAATTTTTCAGGAAAATAGGTGCTTCAAGTCCAATAGCTGTTATCGCTCTTTCAAGTATTGATGGGGATTTCCTTCCTAACCTTTCATTTGAATTCTGTGGAATATCAACAAAGTTGATCTTATGTGTGTGTAATAACATAGAAACTTTTATAAGTAAAATAAAAATCACAAGATCATACCAATGTAAGCAAAAACTTTATCTATACCGAATTCATACATATATATATGGTACTTTAAATCTATAAGAATAA